>WHYT01014402.1:2617-22474 GCA_009806455.1 Tetrax tetrax
GCTCAGTATATAAGTGGGGACTGGCCAGGGTGGGTATCTGCCTTCCTGGCATCCATCTTTCTCCCTCCTTTGCTGGCATCGTTCCCTCTGCCTTGCTGGCTCCTTTTTGCTGCTTTGCTTGCTGCAGTTTTGTTTCCGTGATCGCTGCTCGGGACGGGCTGTATTGGTCATTGGGACATCGGGTGGTGAGAAAACATGTATCGTTCATTTTTTATATTTTAATGTAATTATATTCTGTTATTATTGTAGTTTTCCCTTGTTATTTTAGTAAATTGTCTTCAACCTATGAGTTTTCCTTCCTTCCCAATTGTCTCCCCCATCCTGCTGGGGAGGGGGAGGGTGAGAAACTGTGGTAATTTGGGCTACTCATCACACTCATTCAGACTTTCTGATGTCTAGAGAGATAGCAAATGATGATTTTTCTCAGGACTGTAGCATTCAGAACATGCTTTTTTTCTATGTTTAATAGACATGGCCACTTTCTACTTTTTCTACAGTGGATTCCATCAAAGCACTTTTTCAAGCAGAGGTAGTCTTCCAATATCACATAAGGAAATGGAGTAACAGAGGAAAATTTATTTACTCAAGATCCCACAGAATGTGAGCAGCAGAATCAGGGACAGAGTGCTGGGATACAACAACCAATCACTAGAGCACTTTAGTCACACTTTTTTTACCTGAGGCCAATAAACAGGCTAAAGACGACTAAAACATTTCAAAATACAAATTTACACTATAAATCTAAAAAATACAACTTCATCTTTCATGCTCAAGTCAAAGTTACCCAGACACTACTACTTTTTATTCTTAGTAAGGTCAGCCAATACATTTTTCTCCCTTAAACATATCAGAATTATTCCTTGGTTGAGTGCGTGCACTTCCAAGTAGCTGCAACACACTGACAAATTCTAGGAGATGTTCCAGCAGATGTGTGAATCCTACAGCCTGAACAGCTACACAACTTTTGGCTTTGCACTAGCATACCAGATTCTGCTTTTCAACCAACAGCTATCAAAAAATCTGTATTATGGTCCTGAGCATAAAGCCACAGCAAGGAAAATATTCTCCACTGACACGTAACTACGGAAACTTGTGAACCTGACAATGCTTTCACTATATTAGCAGTAAATTAAATAATTCCTCTGGTAAAAAGGAAATTCTAGTGGATATACACCATTATGAGTGATGGCAGAATCAAAACAACGCTGCTTGGTTTAGAAATGCTTTACCAATCTTATATTCGTAACACTTCTTCCAGGTACAGTTTTGCTGGTACTGGAGTTTTTGGTCTCAGAAATGTAGTCGTAATATTTAAGATACTGAAAAAGTATTTACTTCAAAAAAGACAAAAAAGAAGGTGGTGTGACATCAGGTAGCATTTCATTCAAAAAGAAAAGGTTTTCATTAATACTCGTTGGACCCACCTCAAATTCTTAAAGAAAAAAAAAAATCCTTTCACATGAGTCTCTGTGCTATTTTCACTGCATGCACTTTGAGTGCAGAACAAGGATGCTTCTCTATTTATGTGGCACGGATGGCTATCCTGTGCCATTCTGTAATGATAGGTTAAGAAGGTCTGGCTCCAAGCCCTTGCTTTTGTTATCACTTTTTAAGTGTTCCTATCTCTACTCAGAACCAGAGACTCTGTTTAAATAAAGTTCAAGTTGACCTTCCACTAAAAATAGGATATTATTCAACTCATTATAAAGAAATGAATCACAAAAAAAAATTCACTATGTACTACTAAAAGGTTTTTAAATTTTATTTTTGTTAAATGCAATCCCCTCATTTCCCCTTTTTGTTATTGCTGAGGGTTATCTATTGCAACATTATACTATATCGATTTGCTTAACAAATGTCTATCTCCTACTTAGTTGCAATGAGGTAAAAAACCCATGTTTTTCCCTTCTCTTTGTAGAGCTGCTATTCTTGCTAACAGATTTTATTGTTTCATAACCATGTATTACCCCAGGATGATTCACCATCACGTACTATTTCATGTAACTATTTTCAAATTGATAGAAAGGTTTGCATTATTTGTTTTGTCCAGTGACCCAAATAGAGTAATGCTTCCATTGTCTACAGACACGCACAAAACAACCCCAAAATTAAGCGTAGCATATATGATTGATACTTCTTCAATATACATTGATTTTGAGTTACGCATGAAAATAAGAGAGAAATGGTTCTCAAACTGCATCATTTTGGATGTTGGCAAGCACCTAGTAGCTAGCACCTACAAAAGCACAATCTAAAAAACAAGTGACAAAACCACATTATTTAAGAAAAGCCATAATCCTCCCCATGTTACACCTGTATACATGGTCAGACCTCTGACATTAAGTTTAATTCTTCCAGTGGGGCTCCTGGCACTGCATGGCACCCTATTTGCTCTATCAACTTCCAGACAGCCAAGTTTCAAATCAAAATGTGGCTCAGAAGAAAAACTCTACTTAGGTGATAGATCATATCTGGTGAAACAGATTCAGAAATAATGACTAAAGATATCCCTGCCCATTTTGACCTCTGCTGTCATTCAAACTCAAAAGGATTTGGCTAACGAGCATTCTAAGGTGGAGTAGTTTTCTAACACTGACCAATGGATTAAGAATAGGAGAGAACAGCAAGAATTCATTATGTGTTTTTTCTAAATGCCTGTCATCAGGCCTAATATTTTGCTGTTGGGTGTCTTTCAGCCTTCACCAGCTCTGAACACAGCTCTTGTCTTTGATAAGAGGAATCAAACTGGATTTTACATAACAGAAAGCTGTCTTAATGTACATAAAGTTTTTGAAATATGTCGAGTGTTATATTGAATGTAACAGCCACCCATTACCCCTCACTTACAAACAAGCGTCTAGTATATTTCAAAATCAAAAATAATTGTATAAAGTTGCCTTGTACAATAACTCAGTATTTTCAACACAGAGGCGTTAAATGTATGTTTACATAAACCTTCCTTGCATTAGATGCAAAAGTACCAGGAAGTGAGATAAACTTTTTAAAATAACAGCATCCATGAAGCATTTTATCCTTCCTTTTCCAGTATTCCCGTACGTTCTTTTCATATTTGAAAAATACACAAACACATTAGACAACTTTGGCTGCCGGCTTCAAATTACAAGATCATGATGATTTAAAATATTCAAAATATTTTTTAAAATCATATTTAAAAGTTCTTTTTCTAGGAAGCTGGTTACAAAAACCAGTTTTCTAACTGAAATTTTTGAGGCAACGGTTTGATTAAGCAACTATAGTTCTAGTCACAGCTTCATATTCTTTCACTAAGTGGAAAATTCCCTACATTCCTCTTCAATCTTACCTTTTGTATCAAGAATTTAACAAGAGATTCTTGAAACAGCTCTGTGAAGAACTCCCTTAACGCAGTTTGACTCCAGAGGCACTGACAGTGAGACAACAAACATCATTCGTAGTCTATGAGAAACAAAATAGGAGGGGAAAAGAGTCAAAATGGGGAGGGCAGTACCCATTTGGGACCTCCTCCTAAACTAATGGTTCCTGATAACTTGCTACTGAAAATACCACTTAAAGAAACCCCAAGCTCATTCCTAGTCTTGCAAACACAGTTCGGCACAGAGCATTTAGACCCTAAATCAGACACTACTGAAGTCAATGGCAAAGCCCCCTCAAAAATCCATGAGGTTTAAGTTGAATATGAGAGAGGAAAGGGGAAAGAAGGAAAGCACAAGCCATTATTGTAAATTCCAGCTCAAATATAGTTGCAATGCACGTACAAGGAAAATTCATGCAAACCATGCAATCTTCTTACAATCTTCTCCAATTACCTTCACAAAATACTCAAAACATATTTCCAGATCAATAATCCCACATTTACAAGATTTTCCACCAAGGCAGCCATTTAAGAAACAGACATGAGTGAAGTTTTACTAATTTGCTATTACAGCAAATTTGAGTACCCCGAAGTGTAGAATGCAACAGCGTTCATTCTAAAAAAACTCTGGAAACTCTGAGAAGGTATAAGTTGATCAATACTTATATCTAATCTGCTAGACACTGTCTATTCTGCTGCTTTAATGGTTTTAAACAGTCTTAAACCATTCAGTCTGAAAATTTGTATGAGGTCCATGCGTCAGGATGAATTTTCTGTTTGGAAAATTTCAACCACAGCAGTTTGGCTATTTTTAGTTTATTTAGAAGTAAAAAGGGCATCGGCAGCCTGAAGGCTGACTCTGAGAAGGTATAAGTTGATCAATACTTATATCTAATCTGCTAGACACTGTCTATTCTGCTGCTTTAATGGTTTTAAACAGTCTTAAACCATTCAGTCTGAAAATTTGTATGAGGTCCATGCGTCAGGATGAATTTTCTGTTTGGAAAATTTCAACCACAGCAGTTTGGCTATTTTTAGTTTATTTAGAAGTAAAAAGGGCATCGGCAGCCTGAAGGCTGAGATAATCTAACACCAGCTAACAGCATTGGAGAGGCTCAACTCAGGGGGGAGGGAGAAGAGAGAGACTTGGGGAATTAGTACATATTGTGACTACTCACAGGTGAAGACAAAAAACCCAAGACTTGGATAAACATAAGATACAGTACCGAAACACTTGGAGAGAATGGTGAGGGGGAAAAAAAACAAAACAAAACAAAAAAAACCAAAACACAACAACAAAAAAAAAAACACAAAAAAACCCAACCAAAACCCACAAAGAGATTACTACATTTGGGCCCTTTCAAGCAATAGCAAATTTCAGTAGGGTCTTCCACACTTAAAGCTACATAGAAGGAAAAGATCTGAAAGTCATACCAAAGGTGTACACAGAGCATCTTACAGAAGATTTTGTTCCCCTGCAAAAGCATCAAATGTTATTCACAGAAACTAACCAGACTTTTCTAGATTACACAACAACTTATTTTGGGAAATACAGCTGGTATTGCCATGTTAAACTTACAGTTTTACTCATAATTTTTCTCAGAACTTTTTCAAAGTCAAACCTTGAAAGATAATCCCTTCTTTGCTCGCCTTCAACTCACAAATTGAGAAGGCACAAGCAATAGAGAAGAAAGCTGCTGGACTAAGAAAGATTTAATTCTCTGAGCACTAGACTAACACTATGTGATGCAATCCAAGATTAAAATCCTTTTAAGTGCAGTTAGCATTTTTTAGCTCTATTATTTACTTCATGAATGTTATTTGAAAGTTAAGAACAAACAAAAATGCAATTGACTTAATTGCAAGACTCGATATAGACAAGTGGAGTTATGCAGATGATCCCTATTACACCTTTCAAAATCACTAGATCTCTGTAACTACCTCAGTGCTCCATTTATGAAGAAAATTACCACAGTGGTGAAAAGAGATCCTCCTTGTTTTAATAGGTACACTAAGGAGGGGTGTGGGAAATGCTAGTTTTAAAGCTATTAAACTATTCCTTTTATTTAAGTTCTTTGTCCTGTCATTGGTGTTATCAAATGAGGAATGGAATTCAGTTGTTTAAGCTAAGCAGATAGTGCCATTTTAGATATTGTTGGGTATCCATCATACAAGCCTCTAGGGTACCACAGGTCTCCCATAGACTTCAACCACGTCAGGGCTGCACATGGTGATGCTTTATGAGGCCAAAATGGCTCTAAACACCTATGCTCAGGCACCTGAATAATTTCCAAGTTACCTTTATCTTAACAAATCTTCCTATTAATTTGTTGCTAATTTGTTGAGTGCTTTTCCACTCAAACTTGGGTTTGATAAGTCACCTGTGAAACACCAAGTGGCCGGCACATATCATTACTATTGAGCATTGCAAATTTTGAAGTTACACAGTATCCATGCAAATGCCACAGCAGCACCAGTTATTAAGTACCATTAACATATTCCACACACAATACCTGAAAGTATGTTGATAATATGGATTTCTGTAAACAACTATATCCTATACTTTTCCACCTGGCTATCTTCCACATTTCCTTAACAGCCGCCTTTTAATCTTGTCCAAGCCTCTTTAACATTTACTCTCTATTAACTAGTTACAACTTCTTATAACTTTACAACTTGCTAAATTTAATCCTCCAACTTCTACACCTAGCCCATCTTACATTAACCTCACTGAGCAGTTTTAATCTATTGTGCAATCTTTTGCTGGTCAATCCAATCTGATGGTAGCCAAAAAGAAAAATGACTTCTTGTCACAGAAATACCAGTCATTTTGCTGTGAAAACTACATTAAAGTAATTATGAAATAGAACTTGTTGGTTTTCCTCAATTGCCTTGTTCTACATTTAAAAAAGAAAAGAAGATATGTTTTCAGATAGATGACATTATTTCTTTTTTTAAAGATTTGTGTCCTTTTCTGTTACATTTAATAAATTTACAAGTTAGGCAATCACTTGTTCAGGTACTCAGAGAATTCAGTAGCTTCTTACACGCCAACAACCTGGCAATGCCTTTGACAAATTACAAGAACTCTATATGCTGAAGCAATTTTATTCTCTCTTACTAAAGGAGTTTATTCTTCAGTTTCTTAAAACAAAAGAACCAACCAATTAGCATGTCCACTAAGCAATATCAAAAGGCTTAACAGAGGAAAAAAAGCCAACAGCCAAATGAAACAAAACTGTACTCTAAACTCTTTTCCCCCCTCCATTTCTCTCTCCAATTCATGGTGTTTGTTCAGAGGGATTATTTCAAAAGCTCTGGTAACTTCAGTGCTACAGTCAGAATTGGTAGATTTTGAACAAGGGTCTTGCTATTCCAAACAAATAAAAATAAGCACCTTGTTACAAAAGGCCCCCAACGCATTTTCAAACACTGCTGAGGCAGAAAATGGTGAGAGGAGCATCTGTTTGATGCCAAAAACAAGTGCAAGCCTTTCCCTGGCAAGTGGCCTGGCCAGATGGATGAAAGCAGAAGACACTACACTAAAAGGCACCTGTTAGAACCTCTATTTAAAATATGGTCTTGCCTGCTTGCATGCTCATACCATTCCCGCCACAGAAGTCAGTTTAAAATCTCAAAACAGCTCTGACCAAAAAGCAACCAGATCCACAGTACACCAGAATACTACCATTGCATCTACAAATGCCTCTCTGAGACACATTCTCTTCAGCTAGAGGGGACATTCATACACCTCTCCTTTGCCCCTAAGAGCCGTCCCAGTTTCTCCGTCCAGGAGCCCTCCCTGTCCCCCCAGCCTGTTAAAGACACACCCTCTCGGTACAGCCCGTTTTATAACACGCCCAGGGCCCTGCCTCTCTCCCGTCCTGCCCTCTGCCCCTGCTCCACCTCCTCTACAGGAAGGGACAGGTGCTTTTGTCTCTTTTACTCGGGGCGGGGGGAAGTCTAGCCGCTGCCATCCTGCACCCCTTACCACACTCCGCCCGCGGCTCGCACGGCCACGGGAGCCGAAGGGACCGCAGGGCCGGTACGAACGGCTGCCGGGAGGGGCGGGGAGATCTCCCCCTGGGACGACGCTCAAACGGCCCCGCTGGCGCCAGCAGCCTCGCCTTCGTCCCAACGGCTCTGCGCGCGCCGCGGCCGCCTTCCCGCCCGGCCCTCGGCGGCACGCGGCCCCTAGCGGCGCGCGGCCGCCTTCCCGCCCGGCACGCGGCGGGCTGAGCGGGAAGCTGCCCTTCACGCCCTGACAGGTAATTTATGGCGGGAACCTCTTAACGCACCAGGTGCCCGTCAAACTGCTGTTTTAGCAGCACGGTTTTCTCTTCTACACCCTGCGGTAAACAGCTCTCGTTCTGCACTCGGTTGGCAAGCAGCACCTACCCAGAAAGCTGTTTTCCTTAGCAAACTCGTGAGAAGACCTGCCACCACAGTGCCACCTCGGCTCCCTGGGAGCAGAAAACGAAATTTCCGCAAACAGGTGCTGTTGTTGGCAACTGTTCCTGTCAGACCCGCTTCCTAGCAGTAGTTGTGACAACTGAACATACAATTGTGCACTAAGCCTGTTGTTTTTTAAATAATTCTACGTCAGTGTTCATGTATCACTCCTTCCCATATGTGCTAATTTTTGTGGTAGGGTTTTTTTCTGTCTGTTTTACTAACTGTTATGATTTTTTCCTTTTTTTTTCCACAAGGCAAGGTTCTGCTTTTGTATGTTCTGCTATAGGACCCTGGATAGAATGTCACAGCTTTGAATGAGAGCTAGACCTAATCAGACCCAGCACTTCTGGCAAAGCACGTTGAAACTGTAATAAATCAAATTTAAAATAAAGTATCCATTTAAAAATAATTAATTTTCAAAGCAAACAAGTATTTGTATCAGCATTGGGTGGCCACAATCTGTAGGACATCCCAGTCTTGGTCTGTGATTGTCCAGGTAAGGAACCTGGCTGATTAAAATCAGAGTTTAGTGCATCTCATTTACCTGGATTTCATTCCCACAGAAGGCAAGTCAAAAAGTCATAACTGGTGAGTGACTGAACCTAGCCCCAACGTGGCATCAGGGCATGGACAGAGTGTGTGACAACAGGAAATCTGAATATCAAAATCTTTAACAAATTTCTACACTGGTGCAATAACTTCTGGTGTTAGCTGTCACTTGAATCGTTCCAGAAATAAGAGATTTTTTTTTTCTTTTACAGACAGCACATTCCAATATTCTGGCTGTCCATTTGCCTTCAACTATTATCTGTAAGTAAATTCAGTCTTTAGTAATTTCTTTCTATTTTCAGTTGCTTTACTAATTCATTGAATTTTCATGGAAGTACTGAGCAGAGTTAATATATTTCACATTTGTACATGATTATTTAATCAAACTTGTCAGAACTGTAATTGAATCCATAAGTTATAATTTTATAATTGTATAATTTATAATAATATTATCTATTGTTTGTATAGAGAGAACTCTATAAAAATAGCCTGCTTACAAGGCACTACTTCCCACTACTACTGAGAACCCATGCAGTATGAAATTAGCAGTATGGAAATTGAAATTACAAAATTAATCATATCACCACGAGAGTCAGAAATGAAATGGCAATGCCTGCAGTTCCTGAACCCATGTTTAGGTCTTCTCAGGATCCACACAAAGAGAAGAAACAAATCTCAAGACTTACATTGCTTGAGGTTTATTTCTTCAAACTATCTTTGGGAGTTCTCACTAGAAATCTTTTTCTGAAGTAGGAAATATAGGCTATAAATGTGAGAATAACCAAAGACCAAAAAAGATTAGAATATTCATGAAGATCACAAGGTTCCCGGACAACTCAACAAAAGCACCTTACTACTGTGTTTATCCACATGTAGCCCACCAGTGACAGAAAGCAACAATTCAGACATATAAAAATAAAATTAACCATGTGTGCTAATATTGTGTACCATAGATTTATACACAAGCAAAATGCTAACAGTACGTGTGCAATTAGTAGACCTTTTAATACTGTACAACGATGTCTATGTAGAAGCTTGATTTGAAACAAAAGGGAGATTGAGCTGAAAGGCCCATGGTAAATTGACTTGCAAGGATAATAAGGTTGCATCTATTCTGTCTGTTACTGAATTTTAGCTTTCCTACATTCAAGGTCTTATAATTCAAGATACACAAAGTATTTTATTTTACATGTATGAAGAATTGCAAAGGTTCATTTCTACAATCTATCCATGAGGCTCAAGAGGAATTAAAGTTAGAGTGGTCATTTACCCAGGATAATTGCAACCTGTCAATACTACAAATAGATCTTACTTTTAGGCACAAGTGTGTGTTTCAGGGTTAAGCCCCCCATCAACAAGGAGATCTTCTGATGAGGGGATTTTTTTCATAATTGCCCACTAGCATCTCATTTAAACTTTGTTCTGAAGCATCTGGTAATATGGAGGTACTAATAAAAATCAGAATATTGCACTAGAGGCACCTACTGGTTTCACCCAATATCGTAATTCCTCTGCGTAAAAGCAATGAGAAAAATAGCCTGTAAAACAAAACAAAAATCACAGGCTTTAATTACAACTATTAAAAAGTTGTAATAGACTCTGTATGTATTATTTTGGGGGGGGGAATCTATCAAACTGGAAAAATATGACAACATAAAAAATGCAAACTAAGTATTGTATTTTAAGATTTGAATCATACAAAACGGAACAACTCTCTGAAGTAAATCAGAGTCTCCATACCTACGTAGGGATCTGTGCTCCGAACAGGGACAAGAGTTAAGCAATACAGAGTGGATGCCAGAAGCATATTTTATTTTCATAGTGGTAGTAAATATGTTACTCTTTATTTAGAGAGTGGCAGATGCATTGCGAAAGCCCAGTCTAATTAATAATCCTACCATGAAGGTGTTTTTGGCACACAGAGTAGCGTTTTCATATGATATTTAGAATACTCAGATTTGGAAAGCATATGCACTTATCTTGTTTCTGTTTTCATAGAAGTGTAGCAAATGTATGTGTAAAACAGTTGCAGGTAGAAACACGGATATGCTTTTTGTAGAAAACCCCATAAATCTGGTTAAAATACATTAAGGAAAAAGGCCCCAAATCCAGTAGTGCACTGCATACGTGGCTAAATTTACTGAGATTATTTATTAAAAATAAGAATGCATTTAAACATCTGGCTGCATTGACACCTACAACAATGTTCAGTGACATAATTTGATAATCTTGTAACATTGAACCAATAATTTCATTAAAATTTAGGTACAATTAATAGCACTTTTCTAGAAAGGATCCATTACTGAACATACAAGAATACTAAAGGGAAAAGCAGACTCTACGCAGTCTTACCTTTAATAGTCACATTTTCAAGAGGTAGATGAAAGCTTCAGCGCAGAATTGCATGCCTCTCTTTGGATATGTGTGCATATTTAGACATCCATAATTAATATTTAGTTGCATTAGCAGGATTAGCAAGCAGTACACATTTATTCACATACTTGATTTTAAAATGTTGCTTTAACTAAGTTGTAAGCATCTGTGAGCAGAACCTGACAGATGCACAGGAAACAGCAGTTATGTTTGCAAACAATGAACATGCCAGTCAAAAGCATCAGCCCCTTTTCAACACTACGCTGCCAACAGCCTTAACATGTTTTGTCATCACTGACAAATTTAAAATGATGAAAAGTTTCATATGTCATAACCAGGGACCTGAGCTATCTCGGTCCTCCACTTCTTGGCATCCTCTATTTGCAGTTCAGTCCTAGAATAAATTCTGTATTCATAAAAATTAAAGCTATCCATAAACAGAAAAATAAAATGGCAAAATAACATGTATTTAATGAGAACCTCTCTCTGTTTCGGGATAGAGAAGGTTTTATTAGAGTTGTGTCTGGGAGACCGTATCAGTATTCACTGTTCATATCTGATGGAGATCAGAAGAAGGGAGGCCAGAGCAGAGGTCTGACTTTAAGTAACAAAGGTGTTAAAAGTTTCTAAAAATGCTGCGATCTCCCAAGCAGTAATTAACGTCTTAATCTCAATAAAGGAAAGGAATTTTATATTTTCCAGATAAACGTCTGCAATATTCATTAAATAGCCTTTTGGTTTAAGAGAGCAGGATTCCATTCAACATTTCTAATGTCACTGCAGGATTACTAGATTAGATTGTGTCAATTCTTAAGCACTTTGGTTGATAGAAAGTTCTCTGTCATTTTATCATGCCAGAAATAGCATTTCTGTTGTTCACAGCAGATCCTGGTGCTGCAAATGTGGAGTCAAGCAAATAAAGCAAAGCAGGTAAAATACTTTACAAGCTAGCAATCCCTTAATATGGAATGTTAGTATACCTCTGTCAGAATGTTTTCCACCAAGGAGAAGAAAAGTGGAGCACCATTGTACTAGGCCCAGTAAAGAGACAGGAGCCACAGAACAGGGGAAGGGACTGATCATGTTTGCTAAGAGACAGTGAAGAGGAGCACAGTACAGGGTTCTGAACTTGGAAAGGAAATAGGAAACATACTCATGTCATGAAAGAATTACCCAGGTCCTTTTTCAAATAAATTGTGCCAGAAAACAGTATAATGAAAGGCAAACTTCTTGAAACCTGGCAACTCTACTAAGTAATTAATTAGGGAGAACTCTCACAGACCATGCTAAAAAAAAAAAAAAACACACTAAATTAGTACATGTTTCACAGGCAAATTAATTTGGTGTAGTGGTTAGAATTCTAAGTGATGAACAATAGCTTTTCATTTTATTTAGCATTCATATCGAATAGTCTTCAAATGTCTTAATGGAACTAGCAACAAAAACTTAGAGAATAGCTAAATAAATTATTGTTCCCCAGATGATCCGAAATGATTGTAAGGATACTGTATTAAAAAAACACACCAGAAATAATATACATTTAACATCAGTCTTACACCATGAATATAGCTATTATGCATAATGTAAATTGAAACACAATCCTTCCTGAAGGCTGTCAGCTGTAATTTTTATTCCCATTTAAAAACAGGTGCCATAAATTGAAAAATTCTAAAATTACAGAACAATACATTCATAAAGCAACATTATATGCATGAATTATGATAGTGAGCAAATTATTTGACAATATAATTGTATGCAAATTAACCACATGTATGTATAAAGATCGATAACTTAATGCTTTAGTTAGGCTTTCAGACTCGTACCTAGCCATCTTCAGGGCTTCTCAACGGCTACTGCAAAGCATTTCTGAAGAATTGCTCATACTGTTCTGAAATAGGTGAGCTTACTTGCCCAGCGGGGACAAGGATCCCCCTCTTTGCTGTCTGTAAAACATGACCTGAGCAGCTGGCTGAGGCATCTAAAAGCCAAGTGCCTACCTGAATGCTGGGGAAGCTCAATCCTACTCAAACTGCGCGAGACCAGTTTTCATTTGACCTCTCTCCCCTTACATTGCCTCAGCCTCTTAACGGTAGCCAAATATCTCAGACTTTAAAGCCTTTAAAATAAGATTATGTACAGTAGGTAGCATGCTGTATTAATTACACACCTGGATGTGCAGAGGTGCTCCAGTACTTGGCGACAGACCTTATTACATTTCAGGAATTTCAGAGTTTTATTTCAGGCTTGTATCTCAATGTTTTAACGACTTTTTCTTAGATATTGCTGGATTTTCTTAGCTCAGTACCTAGGACTTAACACTGCAATGCTATTTTAGTTGAGGCTTTCTTTAGAATATTTTTAGTGATTTCTGCTGTAGTAAGATCTCCTCCTATCCTGGGAACACAATAGCTTCATAGCAAAGTGCTGGAATTCAAATAGCACTCTGCAAATGATACCATTCTTCCCTAATCCCTTTTTGATCACTGCTCATCTTCAAAGATTATTATACGAAAGTGCTGAAACCTGCTTCTGCACGTGCAGCACAGGATCTAATTTTTCACTTGCAACTTGCACAAGGAACACTGGAGGTCACTCTAGCACTGCTCAAGTAACAATTTTCTCTAAAGAGACAGTGGGTTTTTCCAAGATTCAGTGGAATGTAGTTGGTTAAATATAACACTTTGTGTGTCATTTACACAAGTCAGCCAGCTCTCATGATTTATTATATTTTACTGAAATTGCCCATTTAACTCAAGTCCTTGATCCATGTGAATATAAAATAAAGGCAACTATAATTTAAAGAAAAAAAAAGTTTCTTCTTAGTCCTGCTAGGAAATAAAGACATTGCAAATTGTAAGACAAAAGGGATACCGAGTCTATTTCCAGGTTTCAATGGCTCAAGATACTGCATGTATTTTAGGTATCTATTTACAAGTCTGTGTTCATTGCAACCTGGCAAAAGCCTATGGGCCTGGAATGGTTAGGCTACAGGGTTTCACCTTCCAAGGAAGGCCTGATCGAGAACAACTGAACTCAAGTGTTCCCTCAAGCTCCAGATCCAAACCATCTGACCTCAGTGGTCTTAGAAATGCACATAGCTATCAGCCACCAAAGGGTTTCCAGGTGGACAATTCATAGAATCACAGAATTATTAGGGTTGGAAGGGACCTTCAAAGGGCATCTAGTCCAACCCCCCTGCAAGGAGCAGGGACGACTAGATAGGGTTGCTCAAGAGCCTCATCCAACCTGGCCTTGAACCTTTCCAGGGATGAGGCATCCACCACCTCTCTGGGCAACCTGTGCCAGTGTTCTACAACTGTCATTGTAAAAAAAAAAAATTCCTAATATCTAATCTATATATACCTCCCTCTATTTTAAAACCATTACCCCTCGTCCTATCACAACAGGCCCTGCTAAAGAGTTCCTCCCCATCTTTCCTGTAGGCCCCTTGAGGTACTGGAAGGCCACTGTAAGGTCTCCCCGCAGCCTTCTCTTCTCCAGGCTGAACAGCCCGAACTCTCTCAGCCTGTCCTCATAGGAGAGGTGCTCCAGCCCTCTGATCATCTTTGTGGCCTCCTCTGGACCTTCTCCAACAGGTCCATGTCCTTCTGATGTTGGGGCCTCCAGGTTCATGTGTCTTAGTGTCACTGCACAAAACTATGCTCAAGTATCTGGTGTCCCAGAGGACATGGTCTTACCATTTGTGAGCCCAGACTGGCAGCCTTGGTTTTTGACATCAAGTAAGTTTGGTTTAAAGAAGCAGCTTCATGTTGGTAATAGGGACTGGAGGCAATTCCATTGAATCTAAAGGCTGAATATAGCCTGAGCTCTGTATTCAGTCAATGTCTATAACCACTCCTCTCTTTCTTCCAAGTAAAAAGTTCTTTTGTTGAGACCATGCTGTAATTTATTTTTGCTGTTTGTTGTTTGGGTTTTCTGCATTTTGCATGGCTTCAGAATATAATTCTTTCCAGCATAATTTTCAGTAGATTTAAAACACGTCTTGACAAGGAGATCAAATACAAACTCAAAAACATTATTCCATGATTTAGTATTGATGCCAATTAACTTAATTCAATTTTTCCCCTCTTACAAGCTGTCCTTAGTAAGTGGGCAAAATTCAAACCATAGAGCATTTAGAAGTTTTCTGTTAGTGTTTTCTGGGCAAAATAACTTGGTGCAAATAACATAAGAGACTGAGGTGGTAACATGCCATTTATTGCATGGATCTCTAGGTCATTAAAAAACCTTAAGTGGCAGAAGGCCTTCATTCATGACCAGAATCTATGTCTAAATTACTGCCCTTTACTCATCCTGGAAATGTCATCTATTTAGAAGGTGAAGATTTTGTGTAATCATCTAGGATTTTATAAATATCCAACAGTTCACTTAAAGCTTCAAATTGCCTGCTGGATGACTGGAAATCTCAGTCCTATCCTCCATGCACGTGCTGTGAGGCAAATACATGTAAGAAGCGCATGAAGACCAATATATAGCACATATGCATAAATTTCTGTCCAAGGAGGGGAAAAACAACAGCTGTGGTTCAATCCCTTCAGGAACAGTTAGAACAAAAACCCTTACTTGAAGGCTTGAAGGGGTATTACCAAATCTGAACTTTAATGTGTTGCTATAATTTGGTTTCCTTTTGCTTTGAACAGTAAACATGTTCTTGCATTTCATAAACAAATTATTTGTATGGATTTCAAGAAGTCTGTTTTCTGTAAAAAAAAAAAAAATCAATCTGCAGCAGATCCATTTGTGTAGAAGTTAATCAGCTCTGCTCCTTGTCCTCAAATCAATCAAAAAAAGCTTTGTACTAAACACCCCAACAAGTCTTTTCTGGCATTTACACCTGAGAAATATTTGTTTCTCCACCAGCAGACATGATCTCTGTCTCCACTTCTATGTCTATTCTTTAAGAAGTTCCCCTTGGCTATAAGAAGGCACTACTGCTCAGAGATTTGCTGTTTATATAATCATAAAAATTTGGTATAATCGTGCTTTTTTCCTTCATGTATATGAAACAAGTACACCATGGGATAAAGACAGCATCTGATCAGGCATAATGCAGCTTATGAGAGCCTTACCCAAACACAGAAAACTACATGGACATCAGCAAAACAGTTCAAATCACTTTGGGTATGAGCACATTAAACAACAATTTAAATATATGATGCTAAAATACGGAGTTGGATACGGGGATACAAAGTAGGATAATAAGGACCATTTTATTATCTAAAACACAGCAAACAGTGCAAGCATAAGCTCTAAATGAAGTTTGATTTTTTTTTTTTTTTAATATGTCCACAATAACACAAAAAAAAACATACAGGAGAGGAAGAAGAAATACACAGATATCAACAGTAGCATTGAAACCTATGCAGTTAAGTGCAAGGAAAAAAAAAAAAATCACTAACATGTAGTATCAAATTTTCTGTATCAATCCAGCCTTTTACTCTCTACTTTAGAGGGGTGATTAAAGGTCTGTTACCACAATAGGCCTGCGTGCAGCTAAGGGCCCATTCTTGTGGACTATAAACCCTGTTATTCTTATCCTTTCCGGCTTAAACTAATGATGAGTTCTCTATTGCCGTTTTCCTAGCACAGAACTCAGCAGTTATAGCTCAGCATTGTTGTAGCGGACAATGAAGACAAACTGACCTAACTCCCAATTGCTAATGAGCAACTTAAAGATAAGGGTTCAAAACCTTTTAAAAACTGCATTAACTTAAACCGTAAATAGAATTTAATAAATATTAAAGTAAAATAAAATAACAGCATTTTTTTTTAAACTATAGAAACGCCTTGTGCTTTCTAATGTCTGTCTGTCCTCTACATTCCCCAGGTTAGGTTCCAGAGAAAAGTCCTAAAAGACTAATTTCATAAGCCTATTTTAAGATCTTTATTAATCCAGCAGTATTTTTGGTATAAAAGAAAGTAAAGAATTACTAATAGTGCCTCTTGATCAATAACTCATTTAAAAAAAAAAACAAAACAAAACAAACAAACAAACAAAAAACCAGAGGTGGAAGCACAGTCATTAACATCACTCCAGGTATTTAAAAATACAACAAAAAAAAAAAAACGTTAACAGCAGCTGTGACTATAGGGTAAAATTCTTAGCACAAGCATACTCTGCAAAAAGGATGAAAAGGAAAATGCTTATTGTTATCCATTGTAATATATGTATAAATTCAAGTCAGATTTAATTTGTTATACTACTGTTGACACAATTAACTATTGCTAGGATAAAAAAAAAAATCTACAGTTAATGTAATTACATATAAAAGCCATATGATGGAAAACCTCTGTAATAACTGAGAGAACAGAAACACTAAAAACAGGGAAAAACTGAAGATAACACCACTGTAAAAATTAAAGCAATGCCTAATAGTGACTGTATTTTGTAGCAGTTACTGAGTGCATCTTCACTAGGAAATTCAACTGCAAACACTCCCAGGCACATTTAATTTACAGGGGTAGACACAGCAAACCCTTGTTTCAGGGTGAAAAACCCAGAAGTACATAAAGTGACATTTATTTTTCCTGAGTTGAATAGCTGCATGGGAAGTTTACTCAAGTTACTGCCTGCATTAGAAAGAGCGCAGACGTGCGCCAGCTGTCCTAACAGCGAGAATGGATGTTTTTAGCAGCAAAAAGTTGCTGTATGAGAAGTGGCACTCATTTCAGCTGCCTGAAGCCCCAGGCAGCTCCGCGCCTTTGCACCGGCTCCAGCTACGGAGCAAACCGGCATCCTTTTAACTTGGGAGAAAGAAACGAAGGGGGACACAAAGCTGACAGCCCGCCGCCGTAATGGCCGCCCCGCTGTAATGGCGGCAGCCCGGCGCACCTCGCCCTGCCCCGGCGCGCGGCACCGCCCTGCCCGGCTGCGGGGGCGGCGGCGCCCATTGGACCCTGGCGCGGCTGGGGCGGGAACTTCCGCCGCTGGGGCGCTCGATAAGGATTTCGGCCGGCGGAGGGTGCTACCAGCGGCAGCGATGGCCGAGTGGTTAAGGCGTTGGACTTGAAATCCAATGGGGTCTCCCCGCGCAGGTTCGAACCCTGCTCGCTGCGGCCCGGTGGGGGTTTATTTTTTCTCACTTCGCAGGTTTTATTCCTCCTGTCTGCTCTCACTGTTAAGCATGCCTCTGCAGCAACAAGAAGGATTATCTAGTATTTATCCTATTGCAACTCATTAGGCCGTGCCTGTACGCTCCTCCCCTGCTTCTGTCAAGAAATAGAAGTAGTACTAAAGTAGCAACAGGTCCTAGGGCAAGTTTCCAGTGTCACATCTAAAACACTTGTGATATTGGCACAGGTGGGAGAAGGGCACATCACGATCAGTGTTCTTTCTACAGCTCACCTCCTAGGTCCTCTGTAGACAGGACCGGCACTGGCCGAGCACAAAGCTCAGGATTAATCCAGTGCATTACACACAGACAGTGTCCCAATTTGCCCAGAGGGCTATTGTCCTGCCTCCATGTCCTACAGCACATACCAAATAAAGTCTTGTCAGAAGCAAGCTACTCTATACTGAATGCATTTGCTCCAGAAAACTTTCCCTTTCATGAAGGAAGCTGGTCTGATTAATCCTAGACCTCCACTGAGGGGACCCTTGATAATCTTTTCCTGTCCTTTATGGCCTTCTTGCACATGCATGAAGCACACACACACCCCCACAATCTGGCAATGAGGGGGGAAAAACCCACAGAAGTTATTATGCGACTAATAATCAGGAAAAAAAACATAAGAACAAGGCACTTCCCGCTACCTACACATGCACACACACACACACATCCCCTCTTTCTAACTGGTTTAAACTGACCTTTCAGCACTCAGATGTGTGACCCCAGCATCAGTGAAGAGCTGAAAAAATTGCAAAGGCAGGTAAGAGAAAGCTGGAAATTTAAAAAAAAAAAAAAAAGGCCATTTCCAGAGGCCAAAATAGTCTAGAGTAGGAACAACCACTTTTCACTCCTTATCTCTCTTAAGGACAAGACAAAAACCCAGCACATGGAAACTCATTCTTTCATCATGTTGTATTAGTGCAACTTAATTTAATCAGAAAATGGAGACACGGGGTGAAGAGGCAACATTGAAATATCCCTGCTCGGAACAAAATGAAAGAAAGAACGGACAAACAAATAATTGTTTAAGCTGGCAGCAAAATGAACATTTCTAAGTGCTCCCTAACAGGGCTTCCAGGGATTTCAGGTTTGGGTGTTTGTTTCTGTTAGGGCACATGTAAGTGTTAGAGGTTGCACTTTAGAAGGAATCTTAAACTGGTAAATAACCGACAATGGTGATGTGAAAGATGTGACCATAACATGAGGCATTTCCCTTCAGTTCTCACAAGTGAAGGTACATGCCAAGGGATACTGGAATCTGACATCTTATCTCGGACATTGCAGAAGAGATGGTTTTTAAATTCAAGAGCACAGAATTAAGCATCCTTTGCTAAGGTGTACTACATGTGCTGCTTTCACCTTAGTGTATTTATATTCTAACAGCAGCTTAAAATACCAAAATTTTTAGTGAGCATGCACATTTCAGATAACATATTAAAAGAAAGTGTGTATATATATATAAAACTTATTTTCAACATATAAAGCTTGATTTTGTTTAATCAGTCAGGAATGTAAACTCTTTTTTGTTCTTTTATAACTTGAAGATGCTAATCTGGAACAGATGAGAGAAACTCTAGTGTAATGCAGTTTTGGGTAGCATTCCAAATTAATAAAAAGACAGTATTAATAGCATCAAAATACTAAACACAGCAGGCAAGCTTTGCATTAAGTCCCACTTCATCACTGAAGAAGTTGACAGGTTTTTTTACTGACCACTTTATGTCTCTTATTTCCACAAGACATGTTTCATTGCTTTAATAGATCTGAAGACAAAGGAACCCAATAAATATTTATTAGGAAGTTTGCAACTTCAAGAAGTCCTTTTCACTGGGACCCTGCTGGGGATGGAAACGTCAAATGACTGATGCTAAGAGATGGGATTGTTTTAAATTTTCTACTGAAAAATAAGAGGCCAGTCTGTCCTAAAAGCAACAAAAATCTCCTCTGTCTCAGGAAGTATTTGCATTTGGTGAACCTTTGCTCCTTGAAACTGATTTT
>WHYT01014402.1:53939-64869 GCA_009806455.1 Tetrax tetrax
AAAAAAAAAAAAAAAAAAAAAAAAAAAAAGAAAAAGAAAAATTCCTATGTTTTAAAAGATTTTTAATGAACTTGTCTTTTCTTTCTTATGTTGTTGTAATAAATGATTAACCAAAGCTCATATTAGAGAGAAACTGGCAGGTTAGTAGGATAGGGGGAAGCATGGTTTCATATTGCCAATCGCATTTGAGAGGATAGTTTATGTCCGGTGTGGATGAAGAACAAAATGTATATCAAATAATTATAAGGGTCTTTTGTCCAGTTTCTTCTGTCTTAACTTCTGACACTTTCTACAGAGAGCTTGAGTGATTTAGAAAATGTCGTTTTCAAAGCTGTCTTTGACTTCATGGTGCCCTTTGAAAACAAGACAATTTGGAAAGCTTTACTATTAAAGTCTGTGGAATTACTTCTGTTTGGAACTGAACTAAGCTTGATGGGATACTTCCAGCAAACAGTTAAGCTCAGGCATAATGCTTTAGTTGAAGAGGCTCTCAGATGTCTTTTGTAAGCAGAATTGAGGCGGGCAGCATTGGCAAGGGAAATATTATTCACCTGCCTTAAAATCTGATTGTAACTGACTTGTAACTATCATTCACCCTAATAAGACAGAAAAAAAAAAAATAAAGCATTATGGAATTAGTATCTACTAGGGATACACCACTAAATTATCTCACTAGCAAAATGAGAAAGGAAAACAAGCCTCAGAACATCTGTCTATCACAAATGACCCCACTAGACTAGCAGGGCCTCTCCAAAGACCTGTGTGAAGCCCAGGGTTCCAAGGAACCTACCTTCTCGATTTTTCAGTGAGCTCTTTATTTAATCAGATAACATGAAAACCTATCTGATAAGCAATATATCAAAAGGAAAATATATTACACAAAGGTCCTAGCTTTGAAAAGACATAAAACGTTCCCACAAAAGCAAACCGTGCTGAAGAATTTGCAAACAGCTCTTGAGTGACTTCATATAATACACGTTAAAGCAACAACTTGATGAATTCACTCTAAAACTACTAGCCTAAAACCTTTCTGTGAATGGGCTTCTATAGCTTTACAATTTTTCCTTACAATAGCTTCCTTAGTGCAAGAATTGCCCCAAACCCCACCACTGCAGCAGAGGTGGTGTAATTCAGCCCCTCAATCACGGCAACATTTTCTGTCGACCAGCCCTACCCCTGCCTCCTCCTGAAGGCCCGAACTTAGACACCACCAACCGTTTTCACAGAATTGCTCAGTGCCTCCCACTGCTGGAACGGAATGGTGATTTTGCTTCGTCGCCAGTAATCGTAACGTGCTCGACTCTCTTCATTAGTAAGAATCTCCTTAGCTTGCTGCAGCTTCTGGAAATTCTCCACTAGAACACAAACCAAAAAGGTACTAAAGCCAATATTTGTTTTCAAACAAATTAATTCAGATGTGAAAGGGGAGCTGACAACAATGGCTTAGAGCAAACAGAGTAGAGGAGACAGAGGGAGAACTAAATAGCAAAGGTACGTGGTGGTTCTGCTTACAGCTTTGCACAGTTTTAGCTGGCTTTAGGATGCCTAAAGTTTTCCCTGGTGGACAACTTTTCAAATGAGGACTGAAATGCTCATTTGTCTACTGGCTTCAAAATCTCCTAAATTTAAGTTCAGCTCTGGAGCCCCCAACATCAGAAGGACATGAACCTGTTGGAGAGGGTCCAGAGGAGGCCACAAAGATGATCAGAGGGCTGGAGCACCTCTCCTATGAGGACAGGCTGAGAGAGTTGGGGCTGTTCAGCCTGGAGAAGAGGAGGCTCCGGGGAGACCTGATAGCGGCCTTCCAGTACCTAAAGGTGCCTACAGGAAAGATGGGGAGAGGCTGTTCAGTAGGGCCTGTTGTGACAGGACAAGGGGTAATGGTTTTAAAATAGAGGGAGGTAGATTCAGACTTGATGTAAGGAAAAAATGTTTTACACTGAGGGTGGTGGAACACTGGACCAGGTTGCCCAGCGAGATGGTGGATGCCCCATCGCTGGAAACATTCAAGGCCAGGTTGAGCTCTGAGCAACCAGATTTTGTTGGAGATGTCCCTGCTCCTTGCAGGGGGGTTGGACTGGATGGCCTTTAAAGGTCCCTTCCAACTCAAACCATTCTGTGATTCTATGAAATTTACAGAGTACAGCAGGCAAAAGGCACAAGTTGCCCCCTGCAGACAACCTTAAAAAGTGAAAAAACTAGAGTAATGATGCTTAGAAGGAACACACTGACATCCACAGCCACAAGGAAGTCAGAGCAAAGCAGAACAAGAAAACATGAGTGAAGAAAAAAAAATGACAAGTGAAAACTGACAAGCAAGAAGAGGAATCTAAACACAGTTGAAATTAGGTAACTTGTGCATTTTTTTAGGTAAGTTTTCTACTTATGCTAAAATGTTATCTGGAATACCAGACTGCATGAGTAAGAACTCTTATTTTTCCCTACCAGGTAATTTTTCATTAAATGGTTACTAAGGATGCAGCTGCATGTCTCTATTTGTAGAAGGGGTATTGAGATTTAGATTTTATCTATGAGTCACCTATGTTACAGTGATCTATTATTATTCATTTACTCCAGTTTACAAATTAGAGTGATTTCTTTTGAAATACACTAAGCCCAAACACTAATCAAAATTAATAACTATAAATCAAAGCACAGAAAACAGGTTGAGGGGGCATTTCTATTAGGCTTCCTTTTTCTAGTGTTACTAGTTTTCAACAAATAAAAGGTCTACTTTAATTACTCTATTCAGCTTTAAGCTGATGAAATAGAAAATACAAAGTAAACTTTCACAAGTACTTTAAAAAGGTATTTAAAGTAAATACAGCGCGTTCAGGTAAATGGTGGGGGACAGGGGTGGTGAACAGGACCATGCACTGGAATAGACTTGTTTCCCTGCTCCAATAGCCAGAATTTTCTGCAAAATTGATTCCATTGGTTTCATTGGTACTTGTGCTATCATTTAGAATAAATTAACTATTAGTGATCAGGTTATTGTTAATAGGTGGCAGAATGTCTCTCAAACACCATATCTCAGTGTGTTCCTTGTCACGGAATCTCAAAGTGAAAAATCCCACCTATTTCACCTTTTAACACCCCCGCCCCTCTTGTCTGGGCAACCTGTTCCAGTGCCTCACCACCCTCACAGTGAAGAAAGTTCAGAAAGTTCAGTTTATGCCTAGGTTATTCAGTTTATAGTTAAACTAATATGAAAAATCCAAAGGAAAAGTTCTGTGCTTTAATCAAAATGAGAAGCATTTTAATTGTTCTACAACAAATTTCTGGTGAGAACAACAATTATGATCAGAACCACCTTTATTATAAGAATATAAACTATTCAGACATTAGTGAGCACTGATGAGAGCTATCTTGTGGTTAACAATGGGTCAGATTGTCTCCAAATAACTCAGGTGCTGCTTAGGTGTCACAGGTATGATGAACAGCACGCTTTCACAAACAAAAGTGTTAGCTGCTGCTCTGCAAACAGATGGCTACTCATGTGGTGCTCGCTTCTCTTTATTTCCAGTCATTAAAGTGCATTAAAAGAAACTGAAGTACATTAAGTGTGTTCCTGATGGGCTTGTTCATGGAAGCAAATTAACTAGTTGATGCAAGTAAGGCACTTCAATGGCACTGAGCATGGAAGCAGGCCAACATCATACGTATAGAAAGGCATACACTCCATAAATAATTTCTGGATTAAAAGATGTTCTACTACAGAAAGAAAAAAATTGGAAGTCCTAGGGGAAAAAAAAAAAAAAAAAAAGTGTCTTCCTGTTCTATCACCTAGGAGTGTGCAAGTATTAGAAAATAATCTTAAAGCTTGCTATTTAAAGACAATATGCTAAATATATATGACAATTAAAATATATTGGGGGAAAATAATATTTAATAAAGTTTTAAGGCTGAATTTAATATCTTAGTCACGTTAATATAAGAAAAAAAATAGATTGTTTTTAAACAGGGAAGAATACATACCTGCTTTGGGGTTTCCAGGATGTTTGTCAGGATGACATTCAAGGGCTTTAATCTTAAATTCTGCAAGAATTTGTTCAACCTAAACAAATTGTCAAGACTTAAAGTGAGTAAATACATACACACAGAAAAGATTTTCAAATTTGCTTTGTGAAAGGGTTTGGGAGGAATAGTGAAGAATGCTGAAAGATTTTTTCCTATTCATTTTTACAGGCTTTATTACAAGCCAAATAGGTAACAACCACCATCTGTCAGTGACACTGCTTATTTAATTTCATTTTCCATGCACTCATCCTTATTCTTATTTTTTGTGAAGCTCAGTCATCCAACAGGGCAAGGTTAAGAAAAATGTGTAAAGATCCTGTGTGCGAAACCCTTTCCTCACATTTGACCATGCAGGCAAAATGCATCACTTCAGTTGCTCTTCACTTTGTTTAATCGACTCTTAACATCGCAGGAAGCAGACTTCGGTACTGCTGAAGATCAATTTGTGGGATTGACTGGCTTTCTCCATATCCTCTTTGTAGGAAATTTAGCCAGTGCCACATGACTTTTCCATCCTGGATACCCTGAAGCTAGATAACTAGCAGTTCATATCCTTCCTGTCAGGTT
Organism: Tetrax tetrax; assembly: GCA_009806455.1. Classification (NCBI taxonomy): domain Eukaryota; kingdom Metazoa; phylum Chordata; class Aves; order Otidiformes; family Otididae; genus Tetrax; species Tetrax tetrax. The sequence goes on from WHYT01014402.1 coordinate 58,527, forward strand.
AATTTTCTGTGCAAAAAGGTTGGCTTGGAGTAGAGTAAATCTCTAATCACTATTAAAATATTGGCATGTATGAGTTTATTAGTTAATTACAAGTGCCCACACAGTTTATAGTACCATGAAGTATTACAACCACTGGAAAAACAATGACATCTTAACAGTTAACAAGATACAGGAAACCACTGGAGTGGGCATTAGCTTAGATCTTCAAATTTTCAGATTTTTCAAAGTATCTTGCTTCTTATTGTAATTCAGAAGCCAAAACTTCTTTATGTCATCCCAGTACAGCTTAAGCTTTCACAACAATTTGCCCTAAGATATCAATTAGCTACTATTCTTTCCCATGCTAGAAAGGCTGTTCTCATCCTTCAAACCATGATATCCATATACAATTTAAATTCTTTATTTCAAAAATAAGGCTCATAACATTTTTTTCTTCAGAATAAAATTACAGTTCACTCAACTAGCTGGCCAAATTTAGTGGCCATATGCTGTGAAAAATGTGGTCTACAGTGGTATTTTAAGAAGTCTACGCTTTTTGCTCTTCTCAGTAACTAATAAGGTGGTATATTTCCAGTCAGTAAGACACTTAAAATATATATACATTGTACGGAGGGCTTGTTGAAACTAGTTACTATATAGCTAGCTACCATCTCTAAAACTTAAGTTATACAAAGGGTAACTTTAAAGGTAAAATATGTACAGTGGCAGAGGGGTAGCACCCAAGTCAGTTTAAAAAAAAAAAACAACAAAACAGTAGAAGGAAAAGTTTATAGGAAGTTTATACAAGATACGTGAAATTTATATAAGATATTCAGTGAGATGTTCTACCAAGAAAGGTATACCCACTATATATGAACACTGTTCTGGAAAGAAGGATGTAGGTTCATCTTCCTCTCAATTCTGAACATCAACTAGGTGTCCATGAGCTCAATTCTACAAGAAGCCAAGAATGAACATGGTTGTTTGCCTGAATATAGGGAAAATTTCTAGAAATTGAGACTATTCGTGCTTAAATTTAACCAGGTCAGATCAAGACCAGAATATTCAGCAGCTTAGGTGAAAGTACTGCAGCTGGGAATGTGCTGGATATGCCTCAAGCAGCCTGTGCTGCTACAAATACTTGACTGCAAATACAAAGTAATGTGATTGCAAAACGCTTCACATTTCTGGTAAACGTTAGAAGTAGTGTGCACCATCCCGTGGGATGGCAATCCCAGTACTCAGTCACTTGTGGTCTCAGTTCCTGCTCCCATGTCAAAAATAATGGAGTAACAGCTGCCGCTTCCCTCAACAAATACTTGATAGATTATTTTTCAGGACCATTAGCATTTACTCCATCTTTTTAATTTCATTTTTAAGCTATTTGAAAATTCGTTATCATATGTACTTGAACTATTCACTAACTGCTAACCCCTTAAGGAACTGGAGTGAGGTAGAAGATGAGAAACAGCATCTGCAAACAAGCCTACACAGAAACTTTCACACCGCCCTCTGCTGGGATGAGTTTTTAGGAGTTTCCTCAGGGAAAGCTTTACATTGCCTTCTGTAACAGATCGAAGATGCTCACTACTATGCTTCCAGCAACAGAAAAGACAGAGGTATTTCCCCAGCCTTTGACCACTATGAAAGCATCTGATTAAATTTACTGAGCAAAAGACAACTTTTATCCACGCTGAATGCATCCTTCATTACAGCAAAACTCCCTTTCCAAAATCAGAACACAGTTCCAGTTAATATAACAACCAGAATAAAAAAATATTAGCATACCACTAACTCAGACTATCCAAAAAATATTATGTGGACATCTTTACGAAGAAGAACACTCACTTTAGCTAAAAATCATTCAACAGTTGCTTAGCTCATTATAAAGTATATGTCTGCTGCCAAAACAAATTAGTAAAATTAGTGTTTGAATGGCACAAAAATTAGCATTTAAAAATCATTAATATGATGAATGAAAGAGATATTCTTTTTGTTCTTCCTCCCAACCAATGAATACAGTTTTTAAAAAAATTTTTAAATATATATAAAACCTGAGAAACTTAATAGCATTATTCGTGACATACAGCTCTGAACATTGTGTACTTGAATATAAATATATTTTTCATGTTTTAAAACTGAAAATATATTCCAAAATTTTATTTGGATGTTGTGAAATTTATGCAGCTGGCTCATGATTCGTAACCATATCACACGTTGAACTAAACTAATGAGTAAACCATTATTTCAGCTGTAGCTGTAATACAATCCTGTTTTAGAAGACAATTTAGATATAAGCCTTATTCTAGGATCCCAACATCAGTATACAGATCAGAAAATTGAGCTTTACGAAGGGAGATACTAAAAGATGAAAGTGGCAAGAAGGAAGGTTCACAGTGCATTTCAAATAGTCCTACCTGGAGAGACAAGCAACTTCAAACCCCCCTGCCGCCAGACAAGCGCATTCAAAATGTTATTAACCAGGAGGGGAGGTGGGGAAGGCTCTTACCGTAGATAGTTCGTCGCAACCCAGCAAGTTGTAGTAGTCTTCCAAGTCATCTGGTTTGCAGTTCAGAATTGCATCCATCTGGACAAGTCCAGTGGGCTTCTCCAAGGCAAGGCACAGAGAGTGGAAAATATTATATCAGCACAAAGCTCAGATGGGGGTTTAAAAGTAGCCCAGGGAAAGAGGCAATTTCCACTCAGGTCTACGGCTCTCTCCAGTGCTTTTTAATACTGCCAGCTGACACACATGAATTTTCTTGGATTCTCTGCCTGCCATTGGTCCCTGCAGGATGCCAATCCGGTTGCACAAACCTGCTAATAGCAATGCTCCCTGGGAGTTGTAGTTGCCGATTCACTTCAACATTAAACCGTGGGTCTTGTCTAGACTGCGGAGAGTTCTGGACGTAACTGAAGTGTAGCTGTATGGGAGATTTACATCACGACGTCGCTTGTACAGCCACTTAAAATCAGGCACATTCTGCACCCAAGCCGACTTTACTAAAATATATTTTCTGCTTAATTTTTAATTGCAGCTTTTACCAGAGTCTTTGACAAGGGGATTATATGGGTAATTATAGAAAAGAGTAAGGATTACTTCCAAAATAACGATTATAAGGCTGCAAACTTTTAAGAATGAAGTACCGACCTTGCCTCTCAAAGCCTCTCAGAGTTCTGTCAGTCACTTCAACAGGAAGGGGCAAATCTTTACTGTCTGAAGGCTACCTAGGTACATAGATACTGCTCTTCGAAACCAAACAGCTCTTGTACATCAGTTGCATGCCTGACAAAATTAAAGACTATGAAAAGACAACATTAAATACTTACTATCAAGTACAGACCCTTTCTCAGGCTTAGTCACTTTCAAATTGTGTCTTGAAGGTCTGTATTGTGTGCAGAACACATTCCTTGTAAAATTCATTTTACATTGAAGTGAAACATCTTTAATTTTGAACTGTGATTAACGATCAAGGCCTCAGTCCAAGAAAGACTACAGACATGTTTAACTGCAGTGCCTCCTTGAATCTATTGATTTAAAAAGATTACTTCTAGGTGTAATACTAACCACTTGCTGAAGTCTTTCCTCGGGAGCCTAAAGAGCTCTATTTTTACTTTTCCCAACCCTGCAAGAGCTTTGTAATCCAAGCTGTTTCATGTCACTAAATATTGCTGATTCTTTAAACTAACACTTACAAACAGATGCCCTCGATAGTTACACAATGTTAGATGCAGTGACCTAGTAGGAGAGTCTGTGCAGAACGGGTACGCAGGGTGTGACCAAGGCTAGAACAGGTATGTGTTAACCGGTGAAGGACCCAGTGGCCATTCAGAACCGTTTATGAAATACTGAATATATAATTCCTGCATTTACAAGTGCTTTATTTTATTATCTATATTATTCATCCTCTGAAATTATCTTTATCTATCCACTGCTTTCTCTTCAGGGCTGTACTGTCTGAAATTTCCTATTTTTTACTGTATGTTCAGATAGCCTATTAAAATTATAAAATATATAAAGTACATGAAAAGAAGAAGCAATAATACTACATAGCGAAGCACAAGCCTCAGTGAAACCATTCAAATCTGTTAGAAAACACTATTACCATATTTCTGAGTAAATAAAACAACAGGTAACACTTTTTCAAGAAAGTGGAAGGATTAGCAATTACAAATCTCTCCCTCTCCCCCACTGATAACCTAATAATAAACCAGAAAAGTAGAGGAAAGAAAAGAAAGCATTTTAGCAAGAGATTATGTAAATATTTAAATAGATTGTACTTTGGGGGAGGATAACAAACAAACAGCTGTCCCTCTTCCCAACAGCACTCCTGACATACCGTTCCTCTCCAACTATTTGTTGCATATTTGCGTAAGGTGAAAGGGAAGGCTCTTTAACCCTTTTCCCTCCAGCGCTCAGTGGCTGTTTCTGTGCTGCAAGGTGAACTGCAGGTCCAAGAGCTGGATTCAGACAACACAACCCTGAGACTTGCAAGCTGCTTGTTCACAGGGAATTTGCTTGCTGAAGCCTTGGTCCCGTCTATACTCTTGGCTGTTCAGACCAAATAAACAAGGGCTTTGATCCAAAATGCAGCAGCAACCATACTCGTGTGTGTCCCTCGCCCCAAGATTTCCTGTGATTGGGGCACAGAGGGTCCCACAGCACAGTCCGAAGGTTTACGTGTGGGGGACACAAAATACTGAGTAACAACTCAGTCTTGTACAGCTCTTACTGACTTCAGTGGGACAACTCACAGAGCAAAGCATCATCAAAAAAAAAGGAGAGCAAGAGAACCTGTATATAATATGCAGAAAAAAATCTAAAGACTGCCTTCAGAACATAAACTTTATTTGAAAGAGAATCACAGCACGGAGATGGCACAGCTTTTATGTCTACACATGTTTTGGTTAGTGTTGCTCAGAGCGTACAAACAGTACTGAAAGTGAGGAAATCTCGTATTTGTTCTCTGTACCCAGCCACGAACAAAACGTGTCTGTTCATTCCTAACATGTTATCAACAATTTTGCTTGTTTAGGGCCAGGAGTGAAACGGAATTCTGGTTCAGGAAAACAGGAGGTTTACCATCGACTTGTAAAAGTCATAAATGGCCCTTTGAATAAAACAGCAAGATCTGGAAATCTGTATTTGAATTTATTCCCACAAAATACATAAAATCTTCCACTTCTTCTCAACTGACTTCAGTTGTTTTGCTTCCTGAGCACTCATTTTCAAGAAGTTCGCGGCACAATGTAACTCAAATGATGTTTGCATTTCATGCTCCATCCTTGCCCCCACACACGCTCAGAGTTGCGGAAACAGGAGAGGACTGAAGCACTACTACAAAGTCAGTTTTCTATAAAGTAATCCCTTTCAAAGCCAAACCCCACGCATCAACAATTGTAACCCCAAGTTTTTTAATAGCGGTTGCTATCAAGGCCTGCAAGGGAGATATTCTACCTGTCTAATCTTGGTCTTGCTCAAGAGTTTGTGAAAGTCGTTAGGGCAAACGCCAGCTCGTGGCGTGTACGCTGCAGGGCCCCGTTCTCGGCACAGCCCTTGCCCACACGGGTGCCGAACCCCTCTCCCCTCCAGATCTCCGGTCGCTCAGGAGCTCAAGCACACCTCAGACATTCGGGCAGCCCTGCCAACAGCTCAAGCTGCAGGTGCAGAACGCTGCCCCGGCAGAAGCTGCAATCCTGTCCGGATTTCTCTTCTCACGCTCGGCTCGGCTCTGCGGTTATACGGGGCCGCCAGAAGCTCTCGGTAAGGCCGAGAGTGACCGGCCAACGCAAGAGGCCGGCGGGCGCCTCCCCCGGCCCGGTTCACCTCGGCGGTGCCGCCCGGCGCCGCGGCACCAAAGCCTGTGCCGGGGAACACGGCTTGTTCCCGGGGAAGGACGCCGCCCCCGTCCGATAACTCTGAGGGCCGTTACCGAGGGGCCCCAGGGCTTTGTGACGAGAGGAACACCGAGACCCGCGAAACCACACCGGCGCCGCCATTTGCCAGCAGCGCCCCGGCGGCGGGGGGCGCTGCGGGGGAAGCCGCGGGCGGGCAGACGGCACAAGCTCCACATGGAGGAGGCTCCCCCTTCCCGCCGTGGGCGGTCGCCCCTTCCGGGAACAAGACAGCGCTCGGACGGCAGGGCAGGGCAGGGCAGGGCAGGGCAGGGCAGGGCAGGGCGGCGGAAGGGGAGGGGAAGCGCCCGGGCCGGGCCCGACCCCGACCGCTCCTCTCAGCGGCGGCCGCGCCCCGCCCCGCCCCCTCCCGGCCGAGGCTGGCGCGGGGACACGCGGCCACGTGACCAGGGAGCCGCCATGGCGGGAGGGGCGCGGGCGCGCGCGCGCGCAGAGGCGGGAGGGAGAC
>WHYT01014403.1:0-16008 GCA_009806455.1 Tetrax tetrax
CCGGCCCGGGGCCGGGCCGGCGCCCCTGTGTTGTCCAGGCGCGGGAGCCGGAGCTTCTCGGTCCGGACGCGTCCTCCCGCCTTTGCAGCAGCTGCTGGTGGAGGAGAAAGAAGAGGAGTCCGTCGCGTGTGGGAGGAACGGCGAGGCAAGAGCGAACGAGAGGAAACGACCGGTGGCGGGCAGAAGAAGGGGCGAGAGAAAAGCGCTGCGGAAGAAGGCGTCCTTTCCCCAGTCGTGAAACAGCTTCTGCTGCTGTCCTTTCCCCAGCTAGTCAGTGCTGGGGGTGCCCAATAAAATGCTTTCTCCAGCTGTGTGTTCTCCGTTTAGCTACTTCTCTGTCCAACTTTCTTTTAAGTGACACCAGCAAAATTGCCCTGCGTGTGCGATTTCCCCCTGCAGCAACAGGTGGAATCTTTGCTGTGTGTTGGTCCCGGCTGCCGGCGAGGGGAACCTGGGGGCGATCAGGCCCTCGGAACTCGCGTTGGCAGGGGCCTGCCAGCAAGTGGGAGGGGAGGCGGCGGGGGTGGTGCCTGGACCAGGAGCATCGCGCTTGGTGGGCAGCAATTCGGGCGTGGCAGGGAGTCAGCAGCAGTCACGCCTCAGACCCTAGCGCGTTTTTTTCCCTGCAAGGCTCAGAGTCTGGCTCGCTTTTTTTTCCTTTTCCTGTTTTCCCTAAAGCCTTGCGGTTGTGAGTGACGGGCCATTGCCAGAACACCTCGTGCCAAATGCAATGGAGAAGTAGCTTGTACTTCCACCTGGGTGGGGCTTCTGCCAAGGATTTTTTCAGATCTGACAGATAGCTAAACATTCCAGGTCAAGCCTCAATGACAATCGCCTTTCAGAAATACTAATTATTGTTTGTACGGCAGTAGTGCGAAGGAAACCAGCACCACGTTGCATTTGACATCGACTTGCCTACAGAGATGGTCCCTGTGCTAAAGTCGTTAAAGACATACGCACAAGACCCAGACGAGCGTCTTTAAACCCTTTTTACCGCTGGAGACTCAAGGCGTACTCAAGGAAATCCTGCGTGCTGTTACTAGTGCTGACGTGGTACGGGGAAACCGCTCAGACCAGCTCTGCGGTCTTCTTTCTTCCCATGCCCCTCACAGGCATTCGGCAGCACACGTTTTCCCTGGGGTAACCGCTCTAGCTTGCCGTGGTTGTTGCATTTCAGTATTTTCGCACGGTCGTGCACGCGCTAGTTCTGGGGTCTTCTCTGTTCCTTATCTTTCTGGTTCCCTTTTTATTCCCAGCTCACGTTGGCAACGCTTGTGGATTTCTCTCTGTGTAAGGCCTTCCTTCCCTTTAAGTACCGGTGTGCCTCCCCTTCACCCACCCTGTCCTGATGCCTCAGGTGAGGAGTCCCGTCTTCAGCACAGTGCAATTGCTGACGGGTTTTTGCACTGCAACATTTTTTGCCTTGTATTCTTTCGCCATTGCCCACCCAGTGCTCGACACGAGAGAGAAGGGCAGCCTCGTGGAAACACAGACGTGTACCCAGCCTGGCCAGCCCTGCAGCAGCCTAGCGTGAGTGCCTGGAATTAAGTAACGCAGCTCTGCATACCAAATGAGAGCGACACTTAGGATCCACCTCTTGGCAGTAACATGGCTCACCTCAGGTAACTCCCTACCTCCCTACGCAGGGCAGAAGGAGGAAGAGCTCCTTTATTCTTCTCCGATACTGCCTGAGCAGGAGGCAGCCAGCCAGGCTGCCTTTTCTGTCATGACTTCGGAGAAAGACCGGCAACGGAGCAGCTTAACTGTTTTTAATAAGGAGGATTTTGAAGAAGACTGGGTTAAAGTGGCCAGCGGAGGCTTTGGGCACGTGTACCAGGTCAAGCACAAGAGGTGGAGAACCGTTTATGCGGTGAAATGCTCTCCGTACCTGCTGCAGGACTCCAGCGTGGAGAGGTAACTGCGCTCCCTTCCAGCTCAGCAGTTCAAACTGTCCGTTAGAGCCATCGATAGCGATTTGTGCTCAAACTCTGGAGGAGATGTTCTCACGGTTTCTTCTCCCTGGGGAGTTACAATTGTGGTATCTGAAGGGAGTGGGAAAAACACTAGTGATCTGGAGTTGTGCCTCTCTTTCTTTCTTGTACGTGTATGTGCATGTGCAAGTGGGAAAGGAGCGCTTAATTGAACAATTAGCGTTGAAATCTGGAGGCTGAAGTAGGCATCTTAAACTAAACACAGGCATGTGGATAAAAGCAGCTTGATTACTTACTTGCGGCTTTCACCGGACAGTGGGACTAATGGGTATCTTTTCAACTAAATCGGTCATTAAACCCCCCAGGTTTAAAGCCGAAGGATAGAGAATTTCCAGCTGGTTTTTCTGGGCTTGTAAAGCACTCGGCTCCCTTGCTGGCCTGACCCTCCAGACTTGCGCTTTTCTTTGGTGGTGGTGCACCTGCACCTTCGGTTTACTTTTTGCTCTGTCTCTCACCTGCAGAGACTCTTCTGTGTGCGGCCTCAGGTCGGGAGATAGAACAAAACCAGGTAACCGCAAGCACTGCCGGTACCACGTGTAATATAGGCAGTCCTGATGAAAAAACAACCGAGCCAATTTTTATTTAGTCTAAAATTTTATTCAAGTTGGAAGGATCCTACCTGGTTAGAAATCCCACGCTCGTATGGTTTTTCTTGTCATGTCACTGACAATGATTGAGATGGTTCCATCTGAGCAGTGACTGTCCTCTCTAGTTTGCACTGCTTATGCTCTTCAGATGTTACGTTTGCATTTCATTCTCTTTTGGGGAAAGAAAAAGAGTCAAGTCAATCAGTTTTACTTCTGTGTATATCATTTCTAGTAAATTTAATCAATATGGCTTTCATGGATTATCTTAACTCCTAGTGTGCACTCCAGAAGAATGGTTGAATGTGAACAGGAATGTTAATTGATTTATTTTTTTTTAAGGAAAAAACCCTGTTTCTGCAGTCACCAGGATTTGAAAAACTACATCTGAAAATCTGAGTTTGGGAAAAATATCTAACAGGACATGTGCCTTTACTAGTTACTGTACTGGTCTCCTAGGGACTGCAGTTATACTATTTTGTCATTAAAACAACTTTGCACTCCAGTGTAGTGTTATAAAAGGCTTTCCTACCCCTTACGTACGTCCAAGCAGCCTTGAGACTGCTCTGACATATACTTTTCTGTAACCCCTGTGAGTTCTGGATTAGAAGGCAAGACCATGCTATCCTGCACTATGGCTGTGCCAGAAATCCTTCCTTTCCGTGGGGCTTGTGAGGAGGTTCCTGTAGCCTTGTGCATCTGGGGGGTGCTGTTCAGTGGCTGTTTCTACGTGCTTTAGAAGGTTTCCACATTTGTGAGGGGCAGACCGTCAGCGTCCAGTTTGTCTAATGCACAAATTCCCAGAGACCGTCTCTGAGTGCACGGCACAGGACTCTGCCATGAGCCTTCTCGTGTGTATTACAGATGGGTTCTGGTTTATCTGTCAGCACTAAGTACAAGCCCCAGCTGCAAAACTGAAAGCTTCTCCAGGCCACTCAGTGGTTTGAAAAAAGCGCAGCTGCACAGTTCATCTGGTAAGGGAGGCAGAAGTTTCAGGGGAGCTTTTAAAAGTCGTTAGCAGTCCTGTCTGTGGGCTTGTAAAAACAATGTGTCTCGGCAGTAGCTATGAATGAAGACAGTGGTGTGGTGGCCTCCCTCTGCTCACATTCTTGGTGCAGAACCAACTGCTTCACACTGTTCGTTCAGAATGACGGGACAAATTGACAGCGAGTTCATTAACCTCAGATGGTTTTGCTTGTCAGGACAGAACAGAAGATGGCTTTTGTGGGATGATGGAAGATGTCCCTGTGGGCACATAAAAGCAAGGAGGGCAGGTGCTCAGTGAATGCCACTGAACCTGTGTATCACCTGAGAGGAGGAAAGAGAGCGGCTGGAAGATGGCTGTCACTGCAACTTCTGTCAGCTGCAAAGGCTCATAGTTTGCAGCTCTGTTGAGGCTAGAGAGAGAAAAAAAATCACGGGGAACCCACTGAAGAAGAAAATACAGCCACAGAGGCAGTCACAGGATTTCCCAGAGGGCTGAAACACTCCGATTCTTATCTGGGAATCGCTTTGGGGCTCTTGTTTTTCTCCTTTACAGTCCTAATTTCTTGGGGTTCCCTCTGCTTGTCCAACATCCATCTTCCTGCTGTACCTTCTCAGGTATCTGTGCTGAAGGTGCAAATCCTCCTGGGATAACTTCACTCCCTCTGTTATGCGGGTCCGCCACGGGATCCAGCCTAACCTTCTGTGCGGGGCAGCTCTCACCAGCCCCTGGGGTGCCAGGAGGGAGGCAGACAGGGGCTGTGCCTACCGATTCTGTCCCAGGAAGGGAAGCAGAAGTCACTTCTTTCTCCATGCCCATCATTTTCCTGGGAGAGGGCAGAATCAATCTGCAACCCTCTATGCTGCAGGTTGCAACTATCTTCCCGTGTCAAGCCTTTCTTCCACAGTGGGAAAGACAATACTTGAGATTCCTGACTGCAAAGGTATGTTTTACTGTGAGGAGCCTGCTAGAGGAAGTCTGGCAGGTGGATTTGCCTAGCTGAACTATGTTTAGAGCTATTAGTGGCCTGACATAATGTTGTTGGAAGCTCAGATTCATTCCCAGGCTGTGCTTTTCAAATGCAGTTTTGGCACTTTACTGCTTGGCTGCTGTCAGCGTGCTCTGGGCACCCCAACTCGTTGAGCAGGCTGGGAAATGTAAAGATTTAGTGAAACAGGTCTGCCAGAGCTGGCAGCAATGGACAGACATGTCTAGACTCCCTCTGGGACCCGAATCACCATGTTCAGGGACAGAAAGCTGCAGGCAGAGGCACAGGTATAGGTGCGGCCAAGGCGTGCCCCGGGCTGTGCAAGCCTCTCTGTACTCAAGCTCTGCAGCTTCGTTTGCTGCTGGACCCCAGCTGCCTGCAGGCTGTCACCGATGCCCCGCGGACACGTGGTGCAGGGAGAAGGCATGGTTCACCACGCTGTGCCTGCTCCCGACATCGTGCTGTCAGGGAATGATGATTCCCATGCCTTGGGAATTTCCCACGGTGGGAAAAGCAGCACACGGAGCAGGCTTTCTGTGATCACTGAGGGTCTTCGAAGAGCTGGACTGAGAGGGAACTTTTGATCTCTTTCTCTGTGAGCCTGGTGGTTGAATTGGCCCAGGTGATCCTCAGCTCATTTTAAAAAGTCATAACACCTTCTATGTTAGATTTTAGTCTGCAAAAGATCGTTATGGTGTTGCCTTATCGCCAACTCAAGGGGCAAATTGGAATTAATCTTTCTGGGGTAGGCAGGGCTGCTCGGAAAGGCTGGATGTCACTAAGCTGCTATACAGTAACCTAGCCTGTGAATCAACTGATACTGTATCTTGGTTCCATTTTTTTTTTCTTTGTTATTTTTCCAGAACCAGTATAAACTGTCTAATGGAAGAGGCAACCAAGATGGAGAAAATCAAATTCCAGCACATTGTCACTATCTATGGGATCTGCAACAGCCCTTTGGGGATAGTGATGGAATATATGGCGAGAGGGTCCTTGGAGAAAATTCTTCCCACTCACAAAATGTCCTGGCAGCTCAAATTCCGGGTTATCCATGAGATGGGCTTGGCTATGAATTTCCTGCATAGCATGACACCTCCGTTGCTGCACTTAGATCTAAAACCAGGGAACATTCTCCTAGATGGGAATATGCATGTCAAGGTGTGACCCTAATGCTGTGTTTGTAGGGACGGGTTTTTTTCTCAAATAAGAGAAGGGTTATTTTTGCCAAACGCATCCAGAATCCTAGTAAGTTAGGTTCTTCAGGAACACTCAATAAAAGATTGGCCAGTGGGGCTTTTAAGAAGCAGCCAGTAAACAAATTACATGGTATTCTCAAGATCATACAAGCAATCTGTGCCAGAACTGGGAACTTAAGGCTCCAACTTCGGAGATGCTGATCTGCTGGACTCAGTGAAAAGCACTGAGCACAATTTTACTGAGGTTTTAGCAAGTTTCAGGTGCTAGGCACCTCCTTATACCTCATCATGAAGGACTGAGGTATCTCCCAGCTACTATAACAGGGTGGAGGGGGGGTGGAGGGGGTGTGTGTGAGACGGTGAGCGTTATGGGGGAGGCTCTCATTTTTTCTGCTTGCAGATCTCAGACTTTGGGCTATCGAAATGGATGGAGCCGTCTAGCCGAATGCAATATATTGAAAGCTCTGCTTTGAGAGGCACTTTGAGCTACATCCCCCCAGAAATGTTTCTCCAGAACAGCAAGCCCCCAGGAACCAAATACGATGTGTACAGGTAAGGGCTGCCTTTCTGTCCAGAGGTCCCACAGGGTTCCCCCCCAGCTCTTCCACAGAGCAAGAGAAACTGGCACTTGCCTCATTGTGTTTATATTCTGGCTCTCTGCCTTGCCTGATGTCCTTGGTGGGGAGCACGCTGGAGGTGACATGTGGTGCTCCAACCTCAGTGGTGGAGAGTGAGGGGGAGTGGGATTATCTGTGAGTAATCATCTGTCTCTCACCAGATGCACCTCTGTGCAGCTCCGATGCCGTATGAGCTGCAGGCTGTATTGCCTTAGGTTCCATCGTACCCTGGTAGGTTGCTGGAAGTTATTATAGAAAAGGAGTAAGATTAGAGCACAGAACAGACGGTGCCTGCTCTTTCAAGCAGTCTCTGCTTAGATTTATTTTGGTTTTAAAACACCTGTGATATTCCTTGTCTACTTCGGTATACAGCTGCATTTTTGCCAGTAATAGGTAGAGAAAAGATTTCGATTCCACTTTTTTCCTTTTGGCCAAAGTGCTTTGCAGCCCACTTACACAAGCTACATATATACGTTCTGGAAATTCGTCAGCTCCTTAGCCACTACACCGCACAGTAACCCAAGACCAGAAGCAAAGGAGGATTTGCACGGCCACAGGAACTTGCAGTAGTCAAGGGCTCTAAAACCCAGTGTGAATAAAGTGAAAAAAAGGCACCGAGGGCCTGACTTTCACAGGAAATGCTCCAAGTCCTTCATTCACTACATCCAGCCTTTCACTGAAGCATCAGAGATGTATGTGATGGTTCATAAGAACTTGTCCTTTTGGCATGGGGGATGAAATCCTTCCATCCTGAAGAACTTCTTTCCTAATTTTCCCATTTCTCCGGAAGATGAAAGCAGTAAGTGAATTTTATATTTGTGTACTTATGGGAGTGATTGCTCACGATCTCTCATTGCCTGCAGCTTTGGAATTGTCATTTGGGAGGTACTTATGCAGAAGAAGCCTTACACAGGTAAATACGAACACTTCTTACTTGCTCTGCACTTATTGAATGTTTCTTACAGCCATCTTCACAGAGAAAAAGCCCAGTGCGCGTTGCTCTTTTTCAGGAGCCAACATGATGGCCATTATTGTCAAGGTTGCAGCAGGAAAGAGGCCCTGCCTGGAACCCATCAGTGATGACTGGCCAGGGGAATGCCAGCAGATGATTGACTTGATGAAGAGGTGTTGGGACCAGGACCCTAAGCAAAGGCCAAGCTTTACCGGTATGGTAGCTGACTGATACGGATTAGCCAAGGGTCAGCTGCATGGATTAACAAGGGGGGAATTAGCCTGCTTATAACTCTTTGCCAGTTAAAATAAATCGCCTGTTGCCTTGGAAATGCTTAGGACCCATTTGCTGTCAACACATCCTCTTTCTCCTTCTTTCCTTCCTCCCCATGTGGAGGACGCGTGGAAGACTTCCATAACCTTGGGTACTGACTGGGTTCTGAACACGTGGGTAGTCTGCACCGCTAACAGTCTTTTTCCTCTGGTAGATATCCCTGTAGAAACAGACATGCTGCTGTCCCTGATACAAAGCCTTGTAGTAGATCCAGAGAATGAGCGCCTTGTTAGGAAGATGTCCCACAAGCCTGCCATCTCTGGGAACCAGCAGGTGAGGAAGGCTTCCCAGTACCATTCAGGAAATTCCACTGAGTCCGTTCCCTGTTCTTACCACTTCTTGAGAATGTTTCCTCTCTCATCACTGTTTATCCTCAGACGACAAGGGCACCTCAGCAGCCTTTGCGCAGTGTGTTCGCATAGGTTGTACATCTGTCATTCATTTATGGGGATAGGAAACTTGCAAATAAATGTAGCAAGCTGGCCAGTGTGCTAAATGACAGACAGTCTGAGAGGAAGACCTTTGTTCTACCTGCTCAGATGAAGTGGGTTTATCATGTGAGTCTCAGTCATTTAAAGAAGCTCAAGCAGACACAGAATCATGGGGGTTCTCCTCATAGTACTGGCATGTGTGCCCAGATGACCATTTTCCAGCTCCATGGAACTGAGGACATTCCAGTTTAAAGAACTCTCATAGAAAGAAAAAAGAAAAGTGTTAAATCTCTGTGTTTCTCTGAGAAAAAAATTAAGTTTCGGGATAGTCACAGTTTTAGCCCAGCTACAGGAATGCCTAGAAGTCAGCTTGATTCAGGGAGAAGCAGTTGAGAATTGTTGCTGTTTCGAGGTTTTTGCCTAGTTGTGCAGTCAGCAAGAGGGCTGTGCACTCAGGACAGAGGGGTGTTTGGGTTCCGTATACAACAAGGAGAATGACTAGCTGGGATGCTGCCATGGACACGTGCTGCAATAAGGAAGTAGAATATCTGTATGTTTGGGAGCAAATGAGTAAGAGGAGGAAGATCTCACTGATGTCCAGAGATCACTTTCAGGGTCCTGCATTCCTGTTAGTGTCATGATTTGCTCTGCTGAGTTTTGGATGCGATAACAGGATTGGGTAAAAACCATTCAAATGATAAAACAAAATTCTAGAGCAATAGAAAAAAAGAACTCTCTGCAAACATTATGGAATGCAAATAAGCAACTTGGTCTCACAGTTTTTTCTTTTTCCCTTCCTGCAAATTAGAGTGACAAAGAAGAGTTCACATTCCCTCGAGAAACCAAAAGTTGTGGTAAGTAGGGGAGTTCTTTATCATTCAAAAATAAATATGAATCTATGATTCTATAAAGAAGGGAAAGCCTAGAAAAGATAGCCTATTTCCTTGCTCTCCAGTGATAAGGATGTGGCTTAAGAAAGTTTTCCATGGGGGTGACTTTTCTTTTCAAGTTAAGGAAAATGAACTAGAGAGGAAAAAGCAGGTATAGTTCTTGTGAGGGACAGGCCAAATGTCTCACTGCTTTCTAAGAGACTGCATGTAGCAATCTTGCCTCATTTCATATTCCCTATCTCTAAAATGCTTTTTAGCTCATTTCAGACTCTGAAGATGTGCATGCTCTCCCGCCCACCTTATGCACACCAAGCTGTTTCAGGTGGTCTTACTTCCTTTCTCCTGCTTTGTTTCCCCTGCCTTTAGAAACTGATAACCAGGAGGTTCGTATCCCACCTTCCTACAGTGAGGCTGAAAGTCCAGAGGACATCCTGTCTGAGGAAATCTCTCGAGTCCATGAAAATGGCCTCACATTGCTTCACCTCATGGTGATCCAGGGAAATGTGGAAAAGGTGAAGTTTCTCCTGAGCTGTAAAGCCAGTGTGAACAGCCAGGTAGTCTGTGGCTACACCCCACTCATTATGGCTGTTCAGAAGAGGTCGCCAGAGATCTGCTCGCTTCTGATGGAGCATGGTGCGGACATCAATATGCCTGATGATGATGGTTGGACACCTCTTCACTTCGCTGCTCAGAACGGGGATGACAGAATTGTACGCCTATTGCTGGACCACCAGGCACAGGTAAATGCTCAAGAACACGATGGGTGGACCCCTCTGCACTTAGCATCACAGAACAACTTTGAGAACGTGGCGCGAGTACTGCTGTCTCGCCAGGCTGACTCCAACACCCAGGAGGTTGATGGGAAAACTGCCCTCCATGTGGCAGCGTGCTTTGGACACGTCAGCTTGGTGAAACTGCTTGCCAGTCAAGGAGCGGACCTGGAGAAAAAGCAGAAGAACCATAGAACCCCACTTCATGTTGCTGTGGAGAGGGGGAAGTTCAGGGTAGTCCATTATTTGCTGAAGAACGGGACCTCTGTCAACAGCCTGGATCAGAATCATTACAGCGCTCTGCACCTGGCCGTGGTGAGGGGGAAATACCTCATCTGCGAGAAGCTCATCAAGTACGGAGCTAATGTGGAGCTGAGGACAGACAAAGGTTGGACTCCCCTGCACCTGGCTTCTTTCAAAGGACACATTGAAATCATCCACCTCCTAAAAGACAGCCACGCCAAGCTGAACGCCAAAGGAAGCATGGACTGGACACCGCTGCACTTGGCTACTCGCTACAGCGATGAGCCAGTAGTCTGTGAGCTGTTGAGGTGCGGGGCAGATCCCAACATCGCTGAGAAGTCAGAGTGGGCCCCCCTCCACTTTGCAGTCCAGCGGGGCTCCTTTTTGACTGTCATCAATCTCCTGGAATACAAGGCGGATGTGAATGCGAAGAACAAAGTGGGCTGGACACCCTTGCACCTTGCTGTCCTCAAGGGCAACATGGCCATTATAAAGACCTTGATCAAGGCTGGTGCTCTGCTCGACGTGGAAGATATCACTGGCTGTACAGCCCTCCAGTTGGCCATCAGACATCAGAGAGAAAACATCATTACGCTGCTTCAAGGCAAGGACTCTTTGATGAATAAGTCGGGGAATAGGACTCTTGCGAATGATGCTAAGATTTCAAGACCCAAATTTGTTACAGGAAGGACAGATTTGTAGGTTCATCAAGTCTGGAATTTATGACTTGAGTTTTCCAATATCAGGTGCTATCCCTTAAACCACCACATCCTGTCACCTGATGATTACAGGAAAAGACAGGTTTTTTGGTTTTTTTTTTTTTTTGTTAATAAAAGTTTCTAAGCATGAAGACTAAAAGAGGAAAAGAAAAAGGAGCTGCAGAAGGAAGCCAACAAATTGTTTTCCAGAGGCTGACCAAGCTTATAGAACATTTTAGCTCGGTGAGGCTGGCTTTAGGCAATGCTTTCCTGCTTTAAGTCTTACTGTGCGGGAGGGAAATGGAGATAGGTACTCTCTTTTCATATGGGCAATGCTGAAACTGTGCACAGCATCCCATATATACACGTCTTCCACAGATTTTGTTGCTTTTATTCCATGTTTCCCTACAGAGCAGATTGGTGTAAAATGGCCTTGGCACAGGTAGGAATGAATCATGAGATTCTCACCTGCTGCTGGAAATAGACACTGAGCATATGGTACAGCAAGGTGTCAGATTTTCTGACATCTCATTTTTATAATGAGAATTAAAAAAAAAACAAGGAAGGAAGAAAAATCACCAGTAGAAAGTATTTAAATGAATGCAACACCTAGGAAAGAAATTCCAGCATAATTCCACTCCATCCTTTCAGGAAAACAGAGCCAAGAGCTTTTGTCCTAAGCATTCCCATTACTTATTGACTGCCTCCAGCCTCAGCCTTTAAACACCGAGGCTGCCATTAGAAAGATGCCCCAGGGGATAAGCCAAAAGGTGGGTGCAGTTCTGAATCCTGGCTCCTGCCATGAGAGCTACCACTAACCTCCAGTCTGAACTACACAATGCTGCTGTGGGAGTTTCATAGATTGGTTGAAAGAGTTCCCGCTTAGAAAAGCAGTATCTAATTTGGGTGACTCCAAATTCTCATAGCTGGTTTTTTGTTTGGTTTGGTTGGTTTGTTTTTTTGGTTTTTTTTTAAGAGCACTGAGCAGCTGGGAAAGTTAGCAGGTACTTACTCTGTGCTCATGGACAGGTGGGGCTTATAACGCTCAGGTGCAGGTATTAGCTTAAAAGGCTCTTCCCAAGAGCCTCTGTGTAGTCTTTGGGAAGATGGAGTCTTCTGGGGAGTGCTGCCTAAGGTACTGGATTAAATTGTCTCGATTCCATCTTTTCTGCTGAAAGCGTGCTTCCGTGTGTTTCTGGGGGTGAGCAGAAGAGGCTTTATGAGAAATGCATCCTGGTTTTTGTGTCTGGTCCTGTTTGTGAGGGTTGTTTTTACAGGTGAAGAATCAAGGAAAGCTCTCAACAGTAAGTTAGGTAGCAGCACAGGTCACTCAGTTT
The DNA here is from genome assembly GCA_009806455.1 of Tetrax tetrax. NCBI lineage: Eukaryota > Metazoa > Chordata > Aves > Otidiformes > Otididae > Tetrax > Tetrax tetrax. The sequence continues at coordinate 12,016 of WHYT01014403.1, forward strand.
GCTGGCTGGAGAGCAAGGGAGGCTTTCTAGCCCCAAAGAAAAAGCTGATATACAAGAGAACTGGCAGTTTGCAGATGAAGGGTTTAAGTCATGTCTCTGCTGGGAAATAATTCCCAGTCTCCATCAGGAGGGTGTTCTAGAGCTTGATTACTTCTCTGGAGAACATATAATTGTATGGATTTGATTCTTTTGTCACAGTAAGTAGCATTTGCGTAGTAATCCTACCGTAATTTGCTGAGTGCTTCCAAAATGTTCTGGGAGGATGACTTTCTTTCATCATCTTATCTGGAAAGAAGCTGCAATGTAAACAAATAATCCACAGCTCTGCAGGGAGAAGATGTGTCTTTTGCGATGGACATTATCAGCTGGGAGTCATTGCTTTAGCAAGTGTTGCTGTTTGTCCTCTGTAGATGGAGCAATAGAAGTCTGTTTGTGCATGCAGAGCACTTCAGGTCCCAGCAAGCAAGCCAGAGCAATAATGCAAACATGTAATTTGCTTCCTACAGTGAGGAAATGGTGGGCTCCAGGCGAAGAGGTTTCCTGGGTCCGAACAGTCAGCTGCCACGGCTCCAGCAGCGGTGCTGGGGCTGGAGAGAAATGTGACTGTGCTGGAGACTGTCTCCTCTAGCTGGACGTCGTAATTGTCCTTGTTGGCTCTGCTGGCGTTCCAGTGTCGCCTTTGGTGCTTTCGCTGTTCAGAAAAATTGGATTGGTTCTGTACCTCATGCGAACAGGGATGACTGGCACATGAAAGGGGGTTCTTTTTCAGCTCTGGCCAACAACTAGAATTGCTTTAGTACGGGGAGGTTCCTGTGGGCTTGGCGAGTCTGAGAAACGCTGAGTGTCCGGGAAGGGCTGGCAGCTGTTTGATCAGGACAGACCAGAGTGTCAGGTTTAAAACGCTCTGTGAGAACTAAGCTGTACTGTGATGTGTGAGTCATAATTGTGTTGCAGTGTTTAATATAGCATGCTTTTCCGCAGATTAGCTTTAACCCGCTGAAGCTCTCTGGACTACGCTAAATAAAAGATCAGGAGGAATGATTGTAATGACAATGCCTGCTATTAAAAAATCTCTTAGTCACTTCTCATGCATTTATCTTCCTTCTGATGTTTGACCAGTTGAATGTGCCATGAGGACGCTGTTATCAGCTCGGCAGAGACGCGGGGCAGCCTGCATCCCCCAGGGCAGGCTATGGGCCGCTCTTCCGCGGGAGAGACTGATCAGCCGCAGCTCTGGCGAGCAGCAGGTGTGGGAGCGAGGTCCCTTCCTGAACCACAACGCAGGAAGCTGCCCGGTTTACTCTCCCTTCCTACTGCAGGGCATAGAAGTCTTTGGCTTCCCGGCTTGCCTCCTGCTTGAATGGGGGGTCCGGTACCTTGCCTGGCACGCTGGGAATACAATTGGTATCTGTGCAATGTGGCCTTGCAATTTACGCCTTCAGATCCTGAAGGAAACCTTTCCAAGTTTTTGTATGCCAAAAAGGTTTTTCTTCTGGCTGTGTACAAGAGACTGACTTTATTGTGTTATGGAGGGGGAGAGTGGATCTTGTTTTCGGTTGAACCATTTTCTGTGGGGAAATGGATGATGTTGCTTATGGAAAAATGTGGAAGTGATTCATTAAGTGCTGCCAGATAACATCCGAATCTTGAGAAGGTTAAAAAGCCCAACACCTACTCATCTCACTTTCCTTTTTATGTTACCTTAAAATATTAATATACAATATATTTGAACTCTGTTTTTCATGATGCTTTGACAACAAAGCAAAACCTTTTGATATTACTTTTAAATGGGTTATATTAAAATGATTCATTTTTAGCTTTGCCACTGGTGAAGCAAGGAGCTCTGCAGGTTATGAATAGAAATGCTGGTGATGTTTTATTTTGCAGCGAGCTTAAAAATGTACCTGCCTTGCAACAAAAACAAGCTTAAGATATGCAGAAGTTCCTTGAGAATGGAAATGGCATTTGCCTACCTGCTCATGCTGTTTACCTGTTAGCTTATGACGCAAACATTCGAAGGGATGGAGAAGGAATGGGGATCTACAGAGTGGGATATAACTGAGATGAAGGAACTGTGTAGCTTGGGCCCATCATGCGATACGGAGGGAACCTTCCATCACCTGTACTGTTATCTCCTTCGTTTCCTCCCTTTCTTTCCCTCGTTGTAGCTCCTCAAGGGACGCCTTGTGTGATGTAAAGATTGCATATGCATAAGCTGGACAATTTCAGACAACTCAGTTTAGTTTTTCTTCATGGATGGTGTTCACTCTTGTAAGAATGGAGCACCATGCGGAGGGAGAGCACCTGCAGAATTGCCCTTCGCATGACGCGGCAGCCTTGCTTGCTCACAGTCCCTGTTCTTTTTTTAGCCATTATAGTATTTCCCTGCCAAAGAGATGAAGCCATCTGTTTCGCTTTGAAGCCTAGCTCTGAAATCCAGAGCTGTTTCCCAGTGGTGGCTGCTAAATGTGCCCTGTCCAGGGCATGGTGACAGGCAGTGTTGTGGAAGAGGCTGTTCTGTTGCTAGTGCTTTTTGCTACTCATCAGTTGAGTGGAAGAGGGGAAGGATAATGACATCTTTGGCATTAAGTCAGTGCCCAAGGAGTTGAGAGAAGGCAGATAATTGCACGCAAAATGCCAAGGTCCCAGTGACTCTCAGAACGCCGCTCTCTTCCAATGGACCTTTCACACACAGATGCCTGGGTGGGGTTATCCATTTCTCATTAGTCAGAGAAAGCCTGCAATTTAATGCACTGAAACGAGTCACAATTGCTGAGCTCTGTGAAATGATACAGTTCTTGTTCTGTCTGCTCTCCGTGCCTTGATGTAAGCTCGGCATTCAAGACGGTTTGGTTACTTATACAATGCAGATAGCAGGGTTGTGGCTAACATCTTCTATTTCTGATGGCTTTATGTCACAGGACAGTGAGAAAGACAATACCTTTGCACACATCTTGCTGATGTTAGGGTTACGTTCTCGGACTCTGTGGCATGCTGAAGGCAAATTGCATTACACATCATCAACAACGGCAAAATTGGGCATGGATGTCTGGCCAACACCTCGCACGTATTCTTGGGGAGGATTCCTTCACAGTAACACTTGCAATGGAATTAGTTAAACTCTGTTTCGCGTAAGAGTGTCCTTCAATACCTCATGTTCAGACATTCTCATGAGGTGCTCCAGCTTTGTAATTTAACAGGAATGTTTTGAAGCAAGGACTTGTTTCTTTGCTTACCTGCAGTTGGGCAGCAGTGAGCTGTCTCCAGAGATTGTGCTCAGGGTTGCTCAGCGAGCATCCTTGCTCTTAAGTTCAGAACAACGGGGAGATGGGCGGCTCAGCCAGCCTAGCAGCTGTCAGATGTCTGCTCGGAGACTGGCGGGACGTGGCAGACAGGAGAAACCACAGATCTGGGCGCACCAGGGAGAGAGAAGGAAGAAGCTGCTGAAAAAGTTAGTGTGAAGCCTGTTTTGTTTCACTCTTGTTTTAAAGATTAAGGTGATCCCGAGTGCCCTGCGAGGCTGGCAGTGGCTCCTGTGTGGGGTGGAGAGGACAGGCGGTTTCTCTGTGGAAAGGACCGGAAGCGCTGGCCACAGCGGTGCCTCAAACCCCTGCAGCCGATGCCGCGCTGCGGAAACGGCGCTCCTCGTGCTCAGCCCCAAACAGAGGGGTGTTGGTAGCAAATCGGAAGCTTCGCCTCTAATTAAAATGTCATACTTCTCGTACTCAAACAGCCTGGAAATCTCTTGCTGAGTCCTGAGCTATTCAGCTGTTGTTAAGCTGTCAAAGGCATAACATTAAAGAAATATGAGGCGTGGACAGATAGCTCTCCCTTGGTGCGACATTTCTGCTCCACTATCTCTTTGAAGATGTTTTTCTTAGCAGTGATGCTTGAAATTCTGTAAGATGATGGATGTGACTGGCAACCAGGAATACTGGTCTCCCTATACTAATAATGTCTTAAAAATAGACAAGGGGAAAAAAAAAAAAAAAT
>WHYT01014403.1:16028-62120 GCA_009806455.1 Tetrax tetrax
TTTTTTTTTTTTTTTTTTTTTTTTTTTTTTTTTTTTTTAATATGTGCTCTTAAGGGGGGTCAAACTTGTGACAGGAACTTCTGGTGTTCCCTTTACTCCCTTTAATCACCAGGTAGCAGATGGGGTGGCAGGGTGGGCAAAATGAGGCAGGAAGGATTGACTTCTGCCTGCTGTGTGCAGTGCATGTTTCCCAGCTTGTCCACAATCATTGCTTTCAGCTGAGTTGTAGAGACATGAGAATTAAAAGCAGCATGGTTCGCTTCCCCGTGCCTAATCTATATACATGCACTTTGTTGCTGATCTCTGTGTATTCCTACATGTGATAGATGAGGAGAATAATAGAAAAGCAGTTGGGGAATGTGCTAATGTGATATGGAAAATGGACTTTTTTTTTTTTTTTTTTTTTGTATCAGTGTGGTGGTGGTGTTACTTGTTTGACCTTGATGTCAACTAATGTCATGGGATCTTTTCTAGCTTCCCCCTCTTCTCAGGAAGCAAAATGGAAAGATTTAGGATACCAGAATCTCATAAATGCTGAGCAGTGTGACAGGTATTAAGCATTCAGTAAGGATGATTTGGGTTTTATTCTTGATGTTTATTTCTCATTCTAAAAATCCTGCAGCTGAAATACAGGAAGCAGGTGGTATGGGTCTTCAGAAATGTGGACTTGGCTGTGAGTGCTGAGCTTCTGCAAGACTTGGGGCTTTTCTGTGTCAGTGACTCCATCAGCTGCTGCTCAGACAGGAACAAAGGCAGATGTTCCAACTGTCACTTGGTTAAAATGGAAACCTGGGAGGGGGGAGAAAGCGGGGATGTTTTTCGCTCAAGACAGCCTAGATCCTGTTTTGAGGACCTCTTTGACATAAATGGCCATTACAATAATATGTCTTCCGCCATGGTTTGTGTAACTCAGGACACTGGTAATCCTGTGACTTGATAAACTTTATCCCATCGTGTCAACTAACTGTATGAAATGAGCAGGATGTTGGAAACAGGGAATTAGCCTAGAATAAATCTTCTCTTTAAAATTTGCAAAGAGCAAGACGAAATGAGTGTCCCATTCAAGTTAGCTTCTACTGGAACTCTGATAATACAGCGTGTGTTGCTTGGTAACCAGTCCCAAGTCAAACAAAGAGGACACCTGAGTCCTCCCTGGAATAATGAGATCTTGTGATGAGGGCCAGCACAGAAAGGAAAATCACAAGGAAGTGATGTTCAGCGGTGCTGTAATCTAGGGAGGATCCTTCAATGCCAGGTTCACAGCGGAGGGTAGGATATTTCGCTGGATTCGCTTCTGCTGAGCAGAGTGCTGCATTTGAAGCTTTGGTGCTACAGCCGCTGGCATTTACTTCATTTGCACGGAGATGATCTGCTCTTGAGGTGTTCTGCAGCACGGCAGCTGGGGGCATCTCCAGAGGAGGAGAGGACTGCCTGGAAGGCACGCTTCAGACACTCGGGCCTCTTCTGTACCGCTCTTTCTCTCAACTTCAGCAGTATTGATTCAGCGGGGGAAAGCGAATGCCGCTGCTGCTGAATAGCATTTGAAATATTTACATGGGAAAAAGAAATCCAATTGCCACATAATTCAGCAGCTCACTTCTGTCACCACTCTGACAGAAAAACAAAACTCAGCTCATATGTCATAGAATGTTCTCTAGGAGAGCTTAATTAAATTTATAATGAAAATAACAGGGGATTAAAAAGACACCAGGGAAATACATTCCTCTTGCAGAGCATTACAGAGGTGATAGAAGCAATTTGCAGAGAAAATTACCTGTTTGCTGCTCAGTTTCTATAGAAATTAAATGAGTCTTTTCAGACTCTGGAAAACTGCATTCCAGCCTCTGCTTTGTGACTGTGCGACTTGCGGCTTATTTCTAAAATTAATCGCAGGTCTCCATCCTTCCCCCCTTTTTCCCTTGTTCAGATGCATTTTAGTCTTTTGTCCCTGCTGATAAATATACTGATGATTATGTTGTGTTCTGAACCGAGAACTGCCAACGCTGACAGCTGAGGCAGCGCATGTCAGCTGTCTTTCTGAAGGGAGCGGTAAGGGGACACAGATCTCCAAATCACCTTGTTTCTTGGGTGCACAGTTTAGACTCCTCAAAAGACCGAAATTGTTGACCCTTAGGCCTCACAAAAATAATGTCTTTGAGGTATCCGAAGCCGCTTGGGTCAACAGCCTGGTGTTCATCACTCTGTCTAGCTGGGGAAGGCAAGTGCTGCCGCAGCGCAAGGCGTTTCTGCGGGAAGAGAAGTGACTGTGCTCTCGGGCAGTCTGATGCCTCTGCTGAAGGAAACCCTTGCTGCTGCCATATGGGGAGGGGGTGCTTTTACCCTCCTTCTGTATGGATCTGGTTAGGAGACTAAACCACAGGAAACTTACTGGCTTTAAAAAAAAAAATATCCACAGAACAGTACGGTACCTGTTTTTTCCATTGCTTTAGTGCTGCCCGCTGCACTGGGTTGAAGGCACCGCTGATCCGATGCCTGTCAGCCCTTTCTGCAGCCGCTCCGCGCTCTGCTAATTCGCTGGCGTATAATTTGGGCATACCGAATGAGCGGGCTGCATTTGGTTTCCAGCGCTTCTGTCCAAGAGATCCAAGGGGAAATGGCCAGGGTGAGACTTCTAACACATATGGTTCTCAAGGAAGGTAACACAAATAGATTAAGTTCAGAGTAAATATATCGACAGAACCAAGGAACGGTCTTGCTGTGCCTCGCGTTCTTACCAGAGGGGTGAAAGTTAGGACTGGTACTGAGCTCTTGAGTGCTGTCTGCTTTCGCAGTGCTGTATCTGGCTGTAAACAATTTTTCACTTCAGAAATTTACAGCCTGCCAGCAGGTGAGCAAGTGGGGATTTGTCATGTGTAGCAGGCAGCAATAACAGTTCTGATGAAAAAATTGTTTGCAGGAGATGCTTTTGTCACAATACAAATGCTTGGTGGACATCTCGGTAAAATGTTTAGGTCTCTTGTGGGGAACTCTACAGTCAAATGTTCTGAAATGAAATCTCTGTTTGCATTCACGTTTTGCATTGATCAAACATCAAATATTTTTGTTTCAATACTGCTGGATTCAAAGTAATGCTCAATGTAAATGGACAATGCTCTAGCATCTTTTGTTTGTTTGTTTCTGATCTGAAATGAAGGCAAATATCACAACTAGAATTTCTGCTGGCTGGCCAGAACTGGCCTCTGAGGCCTCTTTGACACAAGTGCTATTGGGCAGCTATGAATCTTGTGGGACAGCAGGATTGGTCATAAGGCTTATTCCGGGGGAAAAGGAAATGGCACATCCTTTATGAAGAGGGGGCACCAGAACAGGCTCGTCTCTCACCGATTCTGCATTCTTGCAACATTTGACTTTCTACAGCTCTCTTCTAGAAGAAATCACCTGGCTTGAGGAGGGATAATTTTAATTTATGATTAGTACGCACCAAGAGACAAGTCTCGTGATCTTTCTAGGAACAGGGTTAGAGGAAAGGGTTGGAAAGTCATTGCTATTCTCATACCCTCTCCAGAAGAGATTGTTCTCTAAACTAAGGACTACCACCACTCACAAGTACATGATTTATGGTTCTCCAGCAGTTCTGCAATTTGTCCCTCCTAATTCACTGATTAAAATGACTCTTTGGGAAATAGCATTAAAAGAAAAAGAACAGTTTTGAATATAGAAAAACACAGTCTTGCTGGGGAAAAATATTCCTAACAGATCTCCCTGCCACAGACATCTGTTAATCTTCTGGTCTTTGCAGCTTCTCTTGCTGTTTTTGTTATTGATACTTGTGAGGGATTAGCCTCCAGGGTGGAGAGCAGATGCTGAAGTAAGTACAAGTACAGGGCAAGCAGCAGTGCTTCTTGCCCTGAGGCAGCTTTGGTTGAAACAGCGCAGTAAAAGTATGGGAAAAGGGAAGATCAGTTCCTCCTACGAAGAGGAAAACTGCTCACGTGAAGAAGGTATTTCCTTTTGTTGTACCTTTTATTTACAGCTGTATTCATCAGTTGCCTGAAAGAAAAGTGCTTCAATTGGTGCAGCCCTGGGAAGCTCTGAGCGAGATCAAGCCTCACAGTTGGCACTTCACAGCAGCTAGAATGAGATCTCTAGGATTTCAAGGTTTCCCAGCTTTTGAATCCAGGTCCAGCTGTAGGAAACTGTCTTCCCACCATCCCATCATCCTCTTGTTTTATTTGTGAAGTCATTCATAAGAAAAGATAGGAGAATGAAAGGATTGCAGTGTTTCTTGCCCTTCAGATAATTCAATTTTATTGCATAGCCTGGTAGGAGGGTGGTCCAGAGTGGGAGAGGGCGAGGGAAAGAAAAGTCTTCCCCTCTGTAACAGATATCTGCACTAATTCAATGTAGGCAGGTGGATGCCATGCTCTGGGAAGGAATCAAAGCGTTCTAGTACTTTCTCAGCATGAATCCATCCCTGGTATTACCTGCATGCCCAGTCACGTCTCGCTCGCAGAATCATCTCTTCTATCGGTATGAGTCTGGTCATAAAATCATACGGTCATAGCGCAGCGGCACTCAAATCGCACTTCCTGCTTGGGATCCCACAGATCTGCGTGTAAATGTGCACTGCTTTCCTTCTCTATTGTCTGCTCTTCTCATTTTTAAAAATTACCATCATTAAAACGCAGACTACATAATTTTTGTCCCGTCTCCACCCTGGTGTAAGATCTTTCAGTTGATCCAGATTTGTCTGAACCTTGACCTTCTTGTTTTCTGCTGTCTCCAAATTGCTTGACGTAGTTTGTCACATAAATGGATCTTCAAAGACTGTGTGTGTGTGATGCTGCCTTGTGTCATACCTAGACAGCTTCAGATTAAGCGGCATTCCACTCTAAGCAAAACAGTCAAACTGGCTATAAAGTTTTCTGAAGCAGAAATTATATATATATATATATTTCCAGAACAGAAACCTTTGGAAGTCCATACTTTCTCCTGGGTGTGTTTCCAGTGTCTGGTCTCTAAGCAGCCTTCTCTCATCAGTGGGAACTCTGAAGAGGGGAAAGCTGCTCCTTCCCAGTGACTACAGCTTGCTTGTTTGGCAGTACTGGAATTATGTAGATATGCGACTAAATTAAAATAATCCTGCATTTTGGAGGAAAAGGGATCTGAATAAATACAACTTGGAAAAAAAGTCTATTTTTAGTGGAAATGCTTCTTTCTTTTTTTTTTTTTTTTTTTTTTTTTTTTTTTTTTCCCTTTCCCACATAGTCCCTTATGTGTGGAGAATCAAGATGTTTCTGACAGCGATGATGTGAATGTAGGAGGGGGTGATTTTAACGTAAGAAGAAATAGTGAATTCTGTGTAGTTCTTGTTATTACAAGGAGGTGGTTGTGGGATCTGTACTGTATCAGACATCAGTGAAAGACATGCTTTACTCCCTTCTCAGGCTTTTCATGGCCTGACATAATTAATCCTGCTCTGGCTGCTCGCTATCCAGCACTTATCTGTGCTACTCCCCAGCTTTAAGGGAGTATTTTCATCCTCTTCCTTTGCAATAAAATCATGTATCATTTCAGAAACCATCTCTACACCCAGTTCTAGCATTGTGTGCGGGTGTGAGCTAACTTCCATTAGAGCAATGGAAAGAAGTTTCTGACTGGGTATCAAGGAGCGCTTGCTGTTTTCTCCTACCAGGCATTTAATCCACAGCAAGTTTAACATCTTTTGCTCCTTTCCTCAGCTGCTGCTTGCCTTTATTCTGGCGTGGAGCACAGCATGAAACCCTTCTCTTCTGCAATTTGCTACTGGCCTAGTTATAATCCCTCTTTCTCTTATTTTGGGGGGGAAAAAAAAACAAACCACAACCCAACAATGATTGTTTTTAAAGCTTGATAATGCTTTGCGTTGTTACTGCCGCAGAGAGGCAGCCTGGTGAGGAGCTACTGTGGTTCAGAATGTCTTTGGCAGTTCAGTCCTCTGCTCCCCACATCCTCTCTGGCCTTGGGAAAAGTCTTTTGTAGCCAGACAAGACCCAGGAAGAAGAGATTTATATCTCTACTGTAATAAGCAACACAGGCTACCTCAGGGGTTCACAACCATAACGCTGCCTCCCAGCAGAAGCGGCCTTGTGCTGGGGGTGGCCAGCGGCTGACGGAGCTGTGCTCGGGACGTTTCCCATACGCAGGGTAAGCCCCCAGGGCTAGCCTGCCTCATCTAAAGAAAACGGCTTCTTTGCACCTCTGGCTGGAGCTGGGCTGAAATCCCAGAAATGCTGAAACGCCAGAGGGACGCTCCCAAAGGAGAAAGCCTGCCTAGTACAAGAGTTGCTTCGTGTGAGAAAAGCAAGAGCACATCTTTGCTCTTTCTGCAGTCAGATCACTGCATTTGTCGATAAACCCCATCAGCGAGCGGTTAGAGGTGGTCGCCTCACCTGGTCACTGCTGTCTCTGGGTAGGATGTATAGTGGAAGGATGCAGCTGCCACCTGGTTCAATAAAAATGCAGGCCAGGATGAGAGTGAAGAAGACTGATGAGAGAACTGGAGTTAATGGCTGGAGTAGCTGGGAGTGTTAAACTGAGAGAAAGAGATTGCCTCTCTTGACCTGAATCCAAAAGGCTGATGTGATTGCCAGACTAGTGCAGAGCTCCCACTTCATCCAGCAAAAACTTGTGAATGCTTTCTCTCGTGTTTGGGTTGCAGCCTCTCCTGGCCCAGCAACCCCTGCTTGTCGTTTATGCCCAAACACACTTCCTGAGGCAGAGGAAAGGAAAGGGGAGCAACGATACCCCACACAAAAAGAAACAAACCAACCCCCACAACGTATCTGACTTGATACTAGGGTTTTGGAGAAAGAGGATTCCCACCCCTCAATGCGGACGTGTGTCTTGTTCTGCCTTCAGAGTGAGCAGTGTGAAATAACGGGAGAAGCAGGCTTAGCTGTCCTGTACAAACCCTCCTGTCTCCGAGGGACAGAATCCATAATAATTCTCTGTTCTTGAGTACTGGTAGCCCAACAGATCAGCTGACTCAAACCCAGAAGAAATCAGGGATGATGTCTTTACTCAGAGTAGATCTCTCTTTCTGGCAGTGATTGGTCCTGCCAAGAGCAGCGTTTTGAATATAGCTGGAAGGAACCTTGAGGATGGTATCCTGCCCTCTGCATAAAATCATCCCCGAAGCAGATTTCTCGAACTTGTCCTTAAAAACTATCAGTCACAGGGATGACTTCCAAGGGCAATTCATTCCACTGTGTTATTGTTACAGTTTAAACTTGAGGTCACTTTTTTTTTAATCTTTCTCTTCCTTGCTATAGTTTAAATAAGGATGTAAAAAAATTACATCTAAAAATAAGTCAGTCCCAACTAGAAGGATACAGAACATCATAATTTTTGTTACCAGCCCTGGATCATGGGCCAAACTCTCTTGCATATGTGATTTACAAATAGAATAAAACCCAACGAGAACGGAATTAATCACACAATGATGCAGAGAGGCAGTTGCTCATTGTATCCATGTTCAAAAGCTGTGTTCTGTGTGCTTAGCAGGAAAGACTGCTGATGCTCGTATGAGTCACTGAGCACTGCTGCGTTTAACAAATTGCTCTGCCTTTGCAAGGACACGATGCAGTAGCTTTGCTTTAACCGAGTTGCTCGGATCTACCCAATGGAGTTGGAGTTTATGGGCGTGGGTTATCAGGCTGGGGTTTGGTGTCCCAAACCTGCAAATGTGCAACCATTTGATGAATTAACCTGTGTTTATGCTCAGCTTAAGTTAGCCAGTTCCCACGAGGGATCAGTGTGAAGACTTCAACTCTGACTTCATTATAATGCCATTCTGTCTAATATCCCTTATTAAGGGGGACACGTGTGAACTCGTGCAATAAATATCCTCAAGCTTTTTTGCTCTCCTGCCTGCAATATCTCTAGAATACAAATATTCCTTTATGATATACTGAATTGCATGAGTATAATTCAGTTAAGAGACATAACTAACATGCAGTTATAATGAATTACCATTTATTTAATGAGTAAGTGCATGCTTCACTGCTGTGTTGGTTTTTGTTTTGTTTTGTTTTTTTTTTTTTAAATATGGTTTGAAAAAAGGATAAAAGATCTAAATCATCCAGTGGACAGAAAGCTCGGCCAACCCCATAGACCATGACTTGACTCTCCCTCCTAGAGATATGTGGTAACTGTGCTTCTGAATTTAAAATTAAAAAAGAGGGGAAAAAAACCCAAAACACAAACCCCACTCAAAAAACCTTACTAGTTAGGAAATATAACATTAGTGAATCCTTCTCCATCCGGAGCAATTAGAAAGGACGATTAGGCTAAGGTCCACAATAAAGAGGTACGATAATTAGCTGCAATAAAAGATAAAATGAGTCTGTTCACTGCGGTTAATCTTGTGGTACAGCGCTATTACTTCAGAAAAGAGAGAAACATTATGGAACTGATGGAATTTAGCTGTGACAGAATTTAAATTTGGGGCATATCTGGACTCATGCCATGGCACTTTTACTGCTCTTCAGCACAAGCTTGTTTCTTAGTAAGGCAGAGGAGTGGTGTTCTTATCACCGTGAATATTTTGTTGCTGTTATTTGGACAGACTTTTCTGTCTGCTCCATACGGGGGGGGAGGGGGAAGTCTTCATAAGGAGTTCAGGAATTAATTTGTCCTTTTGTAAAGGACTCCAGTCTGCCAAAAGGTTTTGCTGAAACCGACCTGCCTTTATTTTGAAGAAATAGTTGTTGTCTAACGCCCAGTGTGATTTCTCCCAGGAGAGCTGAGTAGGTCTGTTTGCTGGCCAGTATGTTGCTCCTTTTGACTGAACACAGTTGTGTTCTGTTTATGGCTCATCCCTAGGGACTGTGGTGAATGCAGGAAAATGTCGCAGGACACAAACACACGGAGGCATTTTTAACAGGGAGAAAAAAAACCACCACCATCAAATAACATGAAAACAGAGAAAAGGTCTGTAAGGGATGGCTCTTCAGTTAGGAATCACAGCTCCCCTTCTAGTCAGTGATTCTTTTTTTTTATTTTTTTTTATTTTTTTTTTTTTTTCCTCCTTGCTTACGGCATCTGCCAGCCAGAGAGCAGAGGTTTCTGTCTGCAGGCAGCAAGAGAGGAGAGATTTCCCCAAAAGGTCTAAGCAGCCAGAGGGACTGGGTTTGGTTTGGTTTTGCTCAGGCTAGGGCTGTCAATTTCTTCTACTATTAGTCCTCTAAAAGCTAAACAAAAAGAGGAGAAAACTCAAAATATTTACTAGACAGATCCTGAAAGAAACAAGTAAAAGCCTTTGTGCCACTGCTCGCTGCGCCGCTGCCCTTTGGTGGAAGGCAGTGATTGTTACTGCAGGGCGATGGCTTTGCTCCAAGGCTTTGGATTTTAAATATCTGTTTCCAAGCACCTTGGTTTTTTTTAAACAGCCTTTCTTTGTCAGACTGGCTGGGCGAAGAGGAGCGTCTCAAAATCAGTCTGCTTTGTGGAAAACCTCACTTTGCTTTTTTTAATTAAGAAGGGAGACTTTACTAGCATTTCCCCTCTCACTGATGTCTCTGAATCACGTTCCAGTTCCTAGTATTTCACTCTCTAATCTTCTTGAGGGAGTTGGGTTTTGTCTTTGAAGTAATTTACTGAGCTTGTTTATCAAAAAGGCAATCAGACATGCTTCGTACTGGATGCCTTGAGAACTGCCTCATAGGCCCGAGTGGTTCCTTTGATGGGTGGGCTCAGACACACCGGCGTATCTCCGTGGCCGAACAGGTTACCGTGCAGTAACTGAGCCCCAGTAAACCACTCTTTGCATAATCTTAGCTCTCAGCAAGTGCGAGGAAGGCATGTTAATGTAAACATAACGAAGGAATGTAACCTAGAGCATTTTTCTGTACATCTGCCACCAGCTGAGAACATGCACAAACTCGATTACTGTAGCACAGCAAATTGCCAAGCCACAATAATTCAGTCATAAATCTACATCCCTAGGTTAATTTAGTGTGACTCTTGCATCTAGACTCCAGCCTTCGCATATACTGCAGAGGCTGATTCCCCGTTGTTCTGCACTCGTACTGTCATTTATAGCAGAACAGAGCGCAAAGTGGGTGTACAGTGCTACAAAGGCATAAACATACTTCCCGATGTCCCTGCCTTCAGCCAGCCTACTCGTTAGGTTCAGATTCTGTAGCCCACTTCCAAACTCTCAGGTTTTGTTTCGGGTCAAACCCCTTCATTCTGCATCGTTATCCATGCTGTTCCTGGCTGGTGCACCCAGCCCCCGGCTCACAGGGAGGCAGGAGCAGTAGCTCAGCGCCCTGTGTCACTGAATCATCTCATGGCCCTGACTCAGCCCAGGCCAGACACGGGCACAGGGGTGCTGGTTAACCTGCCAGTGGAGCACGCGACACCGGTTTTATGTCGGCTGCAGACCAGGCGTTGGCCATCCCCTGTCATTCTCATCCCGTGTCATTCTTACGCGCTAAGGCTCTTGAAAGGAACCACAGCAGCTGCTCTGCAGTCTTGCTGGGTTTCTTCCTAGCAAACCAGAAGAATTATGCCTGCCCAAAGTCACTTTTACTTTTGACTGAAGCTGTCCCAGAGGAAGGGAGGTGTTCTGAAAAAGACTTACAGGCATATTTGTTTAGACTAGCACTGACTGTTCATTTCTTCGCACAGATGAGCTCTCAGCTCGTAACCTGTCTCATTCCATCACGCTTCCAGCTCCTGGGTTTTCCTCCGTAGCCTCATACATTTTCCAGCTTATGGTTTGACAGCGCTTTTTGAGCTCACGCTCACGAGATCTGCACGGAGGCTTTCTTTGCTGCTGTTATTTTCTGGAGACAGGATTAGATTTCTTTCTAATGTTAAATATGGCTTTTCTTGCTTTCTCCCATGGTCTAAAAAGAAAATCAGCTTCATGGATGCATTACTAAATAAATATTATCAATGGCTTTTATAAAATGTTTGATGCAATTGCAAAGCCTGAAGTTACGATCCAATTTTCTCCCGAGTGAGGTTTGTACCCTTAACATCTGTCTGCATGCAATTGGAAGGTGTTTATGTAGTGGTCAAACTGAATAAATACAGATGGGAAGCAGAGAACTCTGTGAGGACACTTGTCTTCCACTGATTTGTTTTTAATGTTCCCCCTCCTCCACTGTGCGGTAGTGGCTATGAAAAGCCCACAATGTCAGCCTCTGATTTTGTTCCAGCAGCGTTTCATGCTGAACTGGACACCTATGTGCCAGGTTTGTGAAGGTGTTCCACTAAACAAAAGTGAAACAAAACGTCTAAAAAAGGTTTTAAAAGGTTTAAAGGTCTAAAAAGGTTCTAAAACCTCACTAAACAAAACCGTAACTGTTCCAGGCACGTGAACTGCCCCAAAATGGGCAGGAGGCTTGTGGTGTGGGCCCGGGGCTCACTGGAGTGGCAGAGCGGCGTGTTGCTGAAGAGTCGTGGTTTCTAGCTGCCTTTCGCCCCTGGCAGGAGACGCGCAGGCCCCGGCCCTCATGGCTTCTCACAGTTACGTTGAGGGCTCTCGCGTTTGAGATGGGGCCGTGGGCCCGAGAGCCCGATGTACCTGGTCAGCTCCGTGGTGAGGAAGCTCTCCAGTGGAGCGGTAGCAGCTCAGTTCCACAGTCACGCTGTAGAGCCTGTTTTAATCGGCTTTCTGTGTATTTGTGGCTTCTGCTTTGCTTTATGAAACCGGCTGCTAATGCATGCCATCTCGTATTCGTGTTACGCTTCACAAACTCCCCTAGCAGCATGTCCGTATCTCCGTAGAGGCTCGGTTAAAACAGGAGTGCTGTCCTCTAACGCAGAGCAAGCACAAAACCCCCGTGCCGTTTGCTTGCTTTTCTTTGGGGAGTCTGGCATAAAATCCTGCAGCAGAGGTGTAAGTGATGCAATCTTTACAGTCTCATCAAAGCTACGGACACAGTTGATTGCATGCAGCAGGGAAGCAATGCTAAGCTTAGTTAAATGTGCTCGCTTGTTTTCATTATCCTTCCCCCCCGGCCCCCCGTTGGCCCAGCATGGCAGCTTGGGAATGCAGCCTATCTTTCTTCATTTAAAGGGCCTGGGTTTTGCTTTGCTTCTTAAGTCTCTTTAAAGGCATTTCTAGGTCGGTTAATTATTCATTATACCTTAATTATATTTAGTCCACCATCATAACTCTTTCTTTGAAGAAAGTTGTTATTTATGAGTCAAAAGCTATTTATGAAGCAGACAGTCTGATATCATCAGAAAGACGGGAGTTAGGGGAGCAGTTAAAATTATTAAAAGAAACTTTGATTAAAGAGAGTGAGTTAATTTAACAGGTGCAACTGGCTTCTTTTTTTTTTTTTTTTTTTTTTCTCAGATGTGCAGAAGAAAGCATATCCATTAATCAGTCAGTCCTGATCTGCAACTGCAGGACTGGCTCAAATGCCCCAGGAGATGGACAGATCAGTTCTGTTTTCTTCCTTTGGAAAGGTGTGAACTGTGCTTGCTGGCAGTGGCTGCTGGGGTTGTTTTGTAGTCCAGAGGCTCAGAAATAGTTTTACTGTAAGAGAGACTCTCATAGAGGCTGGCCTTTTATCCTGACAGGTTGGGGCTAGACACCTGAAAAACCAGCTGGTGTGTGTCCTGTTGCTTAAGCTTGGAATATCGTTTATTCTGTTGTGTTAGGGTGGGAGGGGGTCATCTCAGCACCTAATTTTCCGTCAGTCATGGTGACACTGAGTCAGACCATGCAGAAAGGAGAATTAAACATCTGTTAAACTTGGTAGCTTTGGAGAGTCTGGTTACTGCCTAAGCTGAAGGCTTCAGGGCAGGGATTATCTTTCCATTCTGTGTTGATTCAAAAGTGAGTAGACCAGGACCTTTAGTTCATGCCAAGGATCCAGAATGGCATTAAAATAAAATTTCAGTTTGTTAGTTCTTGGGGATAGAGGAAGGATATTTTTTCCTTTTTGTTGTCTTTGTCTTCTCTTTAGTATAAAGAAAATAATCTTGCAGAGAACTGTCCATGAACCTTAACTGTGTGGCAGCTTAAGCTGAGGTTTTATGTTGTGCTGACTAAGCCTGGCCGAGGTCCATGTGCATCTATTGGATTCATTCTTCCATAAATACCAAATATTTCAGTGAGTAGCTTAAGGAAACAGTGCAATGTAGAAGTAAATATTCCTAAATGAAATAGCAAAGTTCTCAAACATAAAAGTGAAGTGAAACACAGAAGGAAAGAGCAACCCTCTATTTGCTTAACCTTGGCATAAGCTACTACGCAGGGCTTGGCTGCAGCGTGCCATCCGCGCTGCCAGCCCTGTGCAGTGTCTTCTCCAAAATGCCAGACCCAGTGCTAGAGGGGGACAGCTGAAATACTTGCACTGAGGTGAACTCTTATGTTAGGTGTGCTTAGCCAAGTAAAGCCCATAATTACTTTTTGGGGGCATATTCACATCTACATAAAAGACAGTGTTAAAAACCTTGTACTGATCATACAAATTGTCTGCT
Source organism: Tetrax tetrax (assembly GCA_009806455.1). Classification (NCBI taxonomy): domain Eukaryota; kingdom Metazoa; phylum Chordata; class Aves; order Otidiformes; family Otididae; genus Tetrax; species Tetrax tetrax. Next base: position 29,481 of record WHYT01014403.1, read on the forward strand.
ATGCCATAGTTGTCTGACAGCTTCTGTTTTAGTTTCTCTGTGCGGAGAGATTGAGAGTTTATAGACTCCACACAACTGTTAATTGTTGCCAAACAAACTCATGTAGGTTGGTGCTTATGTTTGACTCATATAAGAGTTGAGGGAAAAAAATTTATGGCTCAGGTAGACAAATGGTGTCCCTGTCAGAGCAGTGGCTTTCAACCCCACCATGAACCTGTCCTTCATGGACCAGATGCGAATGAGTACTGCCAACAATTAAATACAGGCAGCTGTTGTGATGCCAGAAGTACCAGCATGACTGCTCTTGGCTAGGTACTTATCTGGTTTTCATCCCTTCCTCCTCCAAATCCTGCCCAGTCCGCTTCTGACTAGAAGAGAAGAGAGGTGGAGAAATTTAAGAATATTTTCTTTTCTGTCTATCTCTCTGCACCCTTTCTTTCCCATGTCTGACTCTCCTAGCCTCAGTCTAGATAAAAGCTGGCGTTTTTAAGGACAGACTGGGGTGAGGGAGAAAAAATAAAAAGGCAACTAATCTGAAAAGCAAGCCAGAAAAAATACAAGATCTCATCTGAAGGCCATCTTTTCTTATCACATGTTTGTGTGATGTATACCATAGCCGTAGGTCCCCAGAGTCTGACCCCTTACAGCTACGCGCCACCGGTGCTGCTTCTGGTAAAAAGAAAGAAATAAGCATATAACATCAGGGTAGCTTGTGCAAGTCTCTATTTAATTACAGTGCTCCATGAAGACATTTGTTGGTGTTGCACGTACTTGTGATGGGTATTATACATTCTTGACTCTTCAGGGAGTCATGTTTTCATGGGAGAGTTTCACCACAGAGGTAGTGGCTTTTTTTTTCTGTTTTACTTTTTATTTCAATGGGATTTAATAAGCTGGTTAGACCTACTGTAATTAGTTTACTCTTCAATCAGGAAGATAAATGGTATCATGACTGTATGGGAGCAAGCAGGCAAGCGCCAAGTACAGTGCAGGCAGAATTCATGAGCTTCTTAATTAAAACCTGTTTGGGGTGCAGAGAGCCACACAGGCTTCAGCGAGCTGTGAATCGCAGGGAAGAAAAGCCGGAACAGGAAGACTCAATAAGCAGAACTAAAGCTTCAGTTACAAATCATGAATCGGAAAATAGGAACTGTGGCAAGGGTCTTAAGTTCTTCTTTAGGAACAAAGAAATGAGATCTTCTCATTAATGTTTTAAAAACCATATCGGTACCCGTAGCATCATCAGCACGTCCTGCCCTCTGAAGTCCTTGGGAAAGCAGTATTTTTCCAGAGTAGAAGTAACAATGAGGACTGTATGTGCCAGACTCGGACCTGTGGGCAAGAGGCCTCAGAATCCTGTGTGATGCAACCGACTTCTCCTAACTTTCAGAAGTTTCTACGGACACTTTCCATCACAGCTGTGGGCTGGCTGTCATTGTGTCAGGCACTGTACAAGCAGATTGCATGGACTGTCCTTGCTCTGGGCATTAGTTTATTCTTTGCAAAGCCAGAGGTGATGACAGATTTTGGTCTTTTCTCAGAGTTATGAAGGCTTGATTCATGGGTGGAAATTGCTTTAGTTTGCTTTCTTTAAGTGCAGTTGTTACATGGCAAAGGAAAAGCTGCTGCAGAGGAGATGAGCAGGCATGGCATTGCACCTTTCCAAGGGCAATGGAGATATAGATATTCCCATGAGATAGCTTTGAGTCTGCAGTGTTGGGAACGAGTGGCTTAAAATATCCCTGGGATGAGTGATGGGCTGCAGGTAACTTCTCCCAACAAACAGTTCATCTCTAGGAAAAGACACCTGGTGTTTTTTTGTTGGTTTTTTTTTTTTTTGGTCCAACTTAGCAAACAAATGAAGGACATAGGCCCTTTTTTAGCAGCTCTTTTCCTCCACAACACTTTGGAAGAGGTTTTCCATCTAGCAGTTCATGTAAGTTGAGCTATAAGGTTCTGCATCTAGATTCAGAAACAAAACTTTCAAAAAAGGTATGCGGTATTTAAGTTGGTGATTTTGTCCTGGGTTAACACTAAACACACAACAAAATTATGACACAAAGTTAAGACATTATTCACATTCCACTTTGAGGGCTCATACCAGATTTTAGTACAGGGCAAATATCGCTTCTAGCAACTTCCAAATGCTTTAAAGCTTTTTTTTTTTTATATGCATATTTATTTTCTATTTTGATTCAGCTCCCCACCTGTTAATTCACCAAGTCAAATGGCATTTTTCTGCTTTGCAATTGTAAATATGTTAGAAAAATTGAGCAGTAGTTTGTTACTATTTTTCCACCAAAAATCTACTGACTTTACATTTTTCTTTAAGTCTTGTAATTAGTACCAGTCTGCGTTGATTCCCATCACTGAGTGAACTTGCTTTGTTAAAATTGGCAAATAAACCACCCAGATAATATGTGCCTGAGATCCCTGGAGTTAGTGTTTCCAATTTTCTGATTAAAAAAGAATTGGAACGTTTCCTGTGCTCTGTAAGAACTGTTTTTTCCCTTGCCTATACTACTGGTAACATACCAAGGTTCCCTAGCTGTGCGTTACAATGCTAAGACAGAGTGACTGACCTCATCTTACATGTTCATAATGCTTTGTTCTGACAGCACCATGTAACTCCTGGTTCTCCGATGTCACCAAAATGTTCTTCTGGTAAGCCGGTACCCTCCTGTTCTGTTAATACACGGGACCTATTTCTGCTGAGGGGATGTGCTAAAATCCTTCACCGAGCTGGGCGTATTTGGGCATCTGTAGGGTCACTCCTTACGTTTATAGTCCTGAACGGACCTTCAAGAGCCTTTGGGTCGAGACGGGACTCCTGTTTCAATTTCAGAAAACGGCTGAGCGCATGTGTTATAGCTGCTTGATGCAATTTCTCCTTGGTATACAGCTGGAACGCATTCCACCAGCATGGTCCATCCCATGGAAAATGCTGTGTTAGCAACATAGGAAAACCAGGGAATAAAAGAACCGTCCCCCCTTGGCAGCGGTCTTCATCTATTCTGAAGCAGAAACTATGTGACGATTCCACAAACTGCCCAGAGAGAAAAGGGGTCCTATTGCTCCCCAGATTGTGTTTTAACATCCGAAGAGAATAGCAGGTAACTAGAACTTGGGAGCTTGCTCTGCATATGGCTATCGTCATCATCTAGTTCTCGAGACCTCGCGTGAATTTCTCACCAGACCTATTTCCATGTCATTTTATTCATCTTACTATAGTTTATTTACAGAGATATTACAAAATATATTGTGAACTGAGTACAGTTAGTAAGTACAGTGTGGATTTGGCAATGCCGGAGTCAGCGTGATGAAATTATGCTGTTATGCGTTTTCAATTGTTTTAGTCCATGAAAGCTAGATATCAGAAGGTAAGGGATGCTGGAAACATCCAGACCTTTCCTGAGTCAACTTGGACGCAGGAACAGGTCCAGCTAGGGACTTTGTTGGGCCTTTATTCTGGCTTTTTCCAAAACACAGTTTCCTCATTTACTGGTAATTTAAATTAGGCACAATATTATTCTGCACTCTCTCTATGGAGAGACATAGGCAAAGCGTATCCGAGGTGGTCCTTGGCTTCATGGCGCCCTGAAGTTAGGTGAGAAGAACTGGACCTAACTCAGCTGATGTGTTCCAGTTCAGGTCTGAGGAGGACATGGCTGCAGACGCCTCACCTGGCATGCAGTCGTCATGTTTCTACATTCACTGTGCTAACTCTCCTCACCTAGTTTTGTAACTCTTCATAAGACTGGAGATGAAATGCTGGTGGGCAGAAATTGTTGCTGGGCTGGCTGATGATGGATGATAGTTGGTGTCCTCTCTGATCTGAATGTATACCATGCAATACAACGTATAGCTTCTTTAGTTTCTCTCCACCTATTTTTTGGCTTGGGCTTCCGTTCAATTCATCCTGTTAATTAATATTTACAGTGATGTAGTGGTCCCACATGAGACTTAGGCTCCCCTTCTTCCTTCTGCCCGTTCCTTGTAAGCCCACATTGTTGCAGAGACTGGATTTGTAGGTGGCAGAAACTTCTTAGCCCAGTTGAGGACCTCTTAAAGTTTTGGTTTTCTTTTGTTGTTGTTGGTTTTGGGTTTGGTTTTTTTTGTTTTGTTTTTTTCTCAAGGCTTCAGCAGTTTAATACTGGGTAGGTCAGCTTGAGGTGAAGGCAAAGCTATTGCATGGAGTTTCCACAAGCTCTGTCTGGCTCCTATTGCGAAGCGGAAAAGACGGTCTTGTCTTTGGTGAGAATTGTATCAATGACGTAACGCGCAAGCCACTAGCGGCAGTGACCTTTCGCTACCGTCACATGGCTCTGCAACTGTCTGTGTTCAATGCACTCAAGGTTAGATGGCCACAGGCAAAAATCAAGTGAGTGTGCCTTGATTTTTCCTTCCACTTTAAACACAGTGTGAAGGTAGCTCTGAAAAGTGCCCTTAGGATTGATGTCCCCAGGTCCAAAGGTCACCTCGGAGGAAGAGAACCTCCCACGTGAAGATCCTTGTAACATCCCCACCAAGAGGTGCGGGCATGGCACTGCTGTAACACCGTAGGCCTCATGCCCAAGACAAGAGCTGGAGACCTCCCCATGGCTGCCCGTTTGTGTGCGTGAATGGCGTTAGTTTACTTTTTCTCATTCTTAAAAAATGTGGTTGCTGTTTTTACTCTTAACAGTGGAGGATTTTCATGAAAGCCTTGCGAAATTCGATGTTGAAGGTGGTGTAAATAATTGGGTTGACAGCACTGTTGACGTATCCAAGCCACGTAAAGGCACTGTACATTGCTGGGGGGATGTTGCAATCGCAGTGCATGTTCAGGATGTGAGTGATGAAGAATGGGAGCCAGCAGATGATGAAAACACCTAGAGGGAAAGGAAAGACAATTTTGATTGCTGAAAGCTGGACAAGTTTTGAGACTATGAGAACAGTAAGATTCTTTTGGCTATAAAGGAAAAATGCTTCCCTGAGGAATAAGCCTTCTGTCTGTTAAGTTTCACAGTCTATATTCTGAGTATCCAGGTACTAAAGAACTTCTTTGCTGCTGTAATTAGATGAGTTAAAGTAAAAAAATCTGGCCTTCAGAAGTGCTATTTCTTGCTCAGCTATGGTGCCTTTTGTGTTCCAGAAAGCCCATGAGCAATCTTGCCCCTGCACCCGGCCTTTTAGTAGGGGCAAGAGAGCAGTCTTATCTTTTGGCAGTCCAGACACCCCGCAGATGGACAACCTTCTGACCTTTTTGTACAGCACTGTGAACTGTTCCTAGCTGGGAAGGAGGCAGCCTTCCTAATGGCAGCCTCTTGCCTACGTATTCTCTAACGCATCCAGTTAAATTATTTCTGTGCAGGCCTGGAAAAACAGTCTACCCTGGACATTCAGACTGGCTGCCCTAATCCTGGGTAGCTATTGGTTTTCTGGAGAAACACAAGAGGAAGCCAATGGGCACTCTCACCGAGCACAATGGCTAGCATCTGAGTGGCTTTCTTTTCCTTCTGTTGCGACAGTTTCCTCCTGCTCACAGTCTTGAGAGAGGTCCTTGTTTTGCCATTGGGCATGGACTGGATCTCAAAGACCTTGGCTGTGTGGGGTGTTTCTTTGGCGTGTCCATTCTTCTCTACTTTCCCAGGGCTGTCCAAGGGTGCCTGCAGGGTCGAGTTGGTGCCCTGATTGGAAGCAAGTGGCACAACCAACTGATGGTTACTTGGTTTCGCTGGTTTGATGGTGGTTTTCTCGAGGGGACTGGTACTCGACACCATCTCCATTTCCATCTCTTCTATGTGACTCTCCGCCTCCTGGACAAGAATCAAATGCCCATAACATACAGACAGATAAATATGCGGCGAGGAGCAACAAACATTCCTTACAAAGCGAAGCTGGTTGGTGTTGCAGAGCAACCAATCCCTCTTCTCCCTCCCTACGTTTTTGGCAGATGCTTGGAGAAAGGGCTGTAAAGTGTTTACAGACAAGAATACTTTGGGGCAGATGAGACACAGAGAGCTGCAGTGATTGACTCTCTTACTGCACAGAGAAATGGGAGAGACACTGTCTCCGCTCCCTATAGATTTTAGGTTTTTCAGAATATAAATAAACAAAAGTGAAATCAACAAGCAAAACACAACAAAGCGATGCAGTCCAGGACTTAAAATAAATAACAGAGAGGAGAAGAAAATCAAAGACACAAAACGTTAAAATGTCATGGCTTTTAGAGCTGATCTTTAGGTGAGCTTAGGCTGGCTTTTTGAGCTCTGTGATCTTAAACCCCCTGCTTCACTCTAAGGAATGGCAAGAATATTTAAATTCAGAGATCGAATGAATGGTAACCTTTCTTCTTAGTTTATTTTTCTCCCACCCTACATAAATTCATTCTGTGTCCTGAGAGGAGAAAAGGGGAGAGCTAAACGCTCTGAAAAGCTACCACTTCTCTTTAACACTCACCACTTTGCGCTTATTAACTTGGAAACTCCCATTGGACTTCACAATAACTGTGCAGAGCTTGACGTCTTCTGGATGAGTGCATTTGTCCTAAGGGGCAAGCACCAGCTCAGAGGTTACACAAGCAGAGAGCAATTGGGAGGGGAAGCTGGCGAGGGGGGCACGTGGAAATACAGACACAGGGCACGAAGCAGAAAGGAAGCAGGGTGACTAAGGTGCCAGGAGTGATGGAAAGCTACTCTGAAGAAGCAGTAATGGAGGCAAGTATCCCTTCTGCTTTTCGCCAAAGGAAGGAAACCACGAAGACCTGCTTATGTTTCAGTCTCTCTCTGTCTCGCTGCCTCCTCTGCCTGACGTGACACTGGCCTCTGAGGCACTGCGCTTTGGAGGTGGTGCTCTGGGACTGCACGTTCCTACCGGGTGTCCCGCTCGTGCCGCGAGAGGAGCGTTTAGACGAGCGGTCTCACGCTGAACGCGCTCAGCTGTGTTAAGCTCCGCTTAGGTACACTTCTCGTGCTTTCAGAGGCTGTTTTCACTGCAGAGGTGTCATTACCAGCCATGTAGTCTGCACCTCAGCCACGCAAACAATTTCCATTGAACTTCGTCATCACAGCAGCGGGACTGACTCAGAAAAGAGTATAGCCTGGGTCTGGAGTACCCCAACCCAAACTCGGCAGAGCCAAAGGAAGTGCAGTCTGGTTAACGGAGCAGCTCCTAATGCGGGTCTGCTGGTGGGAGATCCCCCGAGATCCAGAAAGCACCAGCCAGTGACCTGATAATCCAGAGCGTGCAGCTGGGACCCAGAATGGCACCGGACATCTTCATGATCCGGTATTTTGCCTAGTCCAGCCAGTGTCACGTGGGGAAAGGAGGAAATGCTTTGGGGAACGAAGTGGGGCAGGAAGGGGAAGGACAGAGAGTGCTGAGAGCAGGACAGAGGGCTAGTTACCTTCAGTGGGGCTTGCGCGTCCGAGTCCAGGCCGTGGCTGCTGCGCTTGGTGTTGACACGCTTCCTGCGCTTCCGGAGCACTATGTAAATCTGCACATACACCAGCAGGGTGACAATGAAGGGGACGTAGAAGGAGACGATAGAGGAATACACAACAAAGGCAGGATTGGCAATGATGCACTCATTCTCATCTGGAAGACAAAAAGTTTCAGGCTTGTTGTCCCTGCAGCTAGGAGCTAGCACCGGCTTCCCCTTCTCTCTCCTGCTTTCAGAAGGCACAGGGATACCCAGAGTGTGAGGGATTTGGGTTCTAGGGGCAGTCATCGTGTCAACTGGAAGTGGTACCAGAGCAGCAAACTCCCCTTGGGTTGCAGGGAGTCACATATGGACGTAAAGTCCCCGTTTATTGCTTGCCTTATAACTAAAAGCCTGTCAATCCCGTGCTGTATGCAATCCAGCCTTCCTGCGAAACTGGTGACTGAAGAGCCCATTCTCTTCTCTCCTCTCTCAGTGAAGCTATTTGTCCCAGGACTTTCCTTCTCACATGTTTGTATGTAAGGGGGATTTTGATTTTGTAGTGGACAAATGTTAATGTAACATGGATCAGTGTTGTGTAAATGTCTACATAACCGCAGTTCTGATGTGTCTGGAACAGCAAGAGATGAAACGGATCCAGAAGCAGCTGAGAAATTATCTAGAGTGACACTGGGAGAGGACACCTAAAAAAGGGATGGATGTATCCCAATAAAGCTAAAACCTCATCCCTGTGTTTATTCCTATTGTAATGGAAGACTACCTGGGTACCCAGTAAAGCCAGGAAGATGCCAACAGCCAGCTGCAAGTGGCATAACACTCACCTGTGTTGTTGAGGCCGAAGAGGAGTGGGCAGGAGATGGCAAATGAAAGCACCCAGACCACAGCGATCATGACGGTGACCCTGCGCTTCGAGCTGTAGCGGGTGTTGTACAGCATTGGCATTGCTACTGCTGTGTACCTGCAGCATGGAGACACCAACCGGGTCTATTGTTATTCTGCCAGTGTTATTATTCTGTTATTATTGTTGTTCTGCCAGCGCCTGTTATTCTGCCAGCGCTGACAAACCCTGTGGGAAGTCACACCTAGTTACTGTGTCTGAAAGCCTGGTCCCACAAGAGAACACAGGGCAAGTCAGGTTTCCCGAATCTCCAAGATGTCTTTGTTCCCTGTTTTGGAAGGCATGAGGCTGGGGTCAGCTTAGCACAGTATTTTTCTTCTGCTCTCTCTGAGCTACTGCCTTCCCACTGATGTCTGCTCCATCCTTCAGGTGCATAAACAGAAGGACTGAACTAATTTGAGATATAGACAATTCCATTTACATTCTCAAGACCAGTGTTTCTGTGTCTGCTTCTGATGGTATCCCGGCTCGAACCTCATTTAGGTCCTCTAAATTGCTCTTCAAAAGATGTCAACAACCCTAGCTCTCCCTGTTTTCAAGTCTGAGTCACAGGTAAAATTAGACCCTGTAAAGTTGGCTGACTTGTTAGCGTGGATTTGACACGACTTGCTGCCATGGAGCCCTCACCTGTCAATGCTGATGGCACAGAGGTTGAGGATGCTGGCAGTACACATCATAACATCAAGGGTTACAAAGATATCACAGTGGATCCGACTAAACCTCCACTCGCCAACCACCTGCAAAGAGAGGGAATAAGATCAGTAAAAGAATTCCCTGAGGATATGCTATTGCGAGGGTCTAAAGGGAGAACTTTGCTCTAAGATATAGACACTTGCTGGTAGCTGGAGTTCTGCTGGTTCAAGAGGGATCAAAGTTTTGTCTACAGAACTTCCAGCTGGAATCGGGTCGTGTGCTATTGGTCACATACTGTCTCAAGTAGGATTGCCATTGAGTGCCTTCGAGGACTTTGTCCTGTCTAAAGGTTTCACAGGATGGCACGGCCACAAAGGAAGCACTCAGCTCCATCCAAACTGTTCCTTAGAGCGTTCCCCTGAGGGCTGCTGTGTTTTTGTCCTTCCTGATTCCCTCCTGTTTCTCTGTATTGAGTTGGGCAGCCCAAAGAGCAAACACAAACCTGGGCTCGTATTCCGATGACATAAGGGAGTGCAAGTCTCCTCAAAATCAGAGTTAACTATGCCAGAGCTTAAACAGGTCTCTGAAGCATTGCAAAGAAGTGTTAGGAAGGAAACGCATCCATTTTATACCCTGAGGACCTCTGATTGTACTCAGACTTTTTATTGGACACTTTTTTGCAACTTTATATAGCAGAGATCAGCAGTAGAGAAGCAGGAGCTTTCCTTCATTTCGTAGTTTTAGAAGTTGGGGTATAAATTTCTTGCTTTTTTTTTTTTTTTGAGAACAAAAGTAATTCAGAGTGAAAATCCTTTGACACACTGCATGTTGTGATAAAGACAAAGAACTAATGATAACACTTCTAGTTACCAGTAGCCTTTTTCTCTTCGCTTATCTTACTATTGAAACTGAACTTTGCCAATTAAGTTTAATAGCAATTATTAGGACTGCTGTATTTGACATGCGATGAAAAAAGTATATTTCCCTCTAATAAAAATAGAGTCCTACTGCATTTGAAAATAGAATGAATAAGATATCTATTCTTCAGTTATTTCTGCTCTGATATACATAACCATAGGCAGCATAAAGAAGGAAGAAAGAATGACTGCATTGAAGCCTGAGTGACAGATGAATACTTGGTGATTAAAAAAGCACTTAAAAGACAGTTACATCAGTAACTTTGAGAATTTGCCCAAAGGTAAAGGCTTCCAGCCAGATATAAGCCTCTGCAAAATCAGTTTCCTGAAGGCATAGTTTTGAGTTTATGGGAGATGCCGTAAACTGCAGCAGTTCTTTTTCTTAGTGCTTTCATTTATGTAGGAGAAACCTCAGAAGTTTGGAGGTAGAAGATTTGTTTGCTTGATTTTAAAAAGGATTTCCTTTTGAAAGGAAAAAAAAAATATATATATTTAAGCAAAAGGATTCTGGCCAGTTTTGATTGCAGACCAGGGACGTACCACAGCGTGCCTAACCCATGTCAGCACAATGGCTCCGTCTCTGCTGGCAAGTATTCGTCATGGGTTTTGTTGCTTCAAGCTAGCAGTAGGTTTAGCAGAGTGTGGATAAGAGCAGAAAGGGCAAAAGTAAATAAGAGGGGAAAAAAAGTAAGTATTACTGAGGTGTAGAGTCCTGATTGTCCTCCTTGGTAGCTTAAAGAAGTGGAGGTTCCTGGTCAACTGCATCCACACGTGAGCCCAGAAAGGGAAGTGTGTCTTACCTCACGTATGCTTTATTCTTCCACATTAAAAGAACAAGTGTCTGAGAGACCCTTAGAGCTGGGCCTAAGAGAGCAAGAGCTGCTCGCAGCACAAGCCTCCGCTTAAAATGGGGCACGCAAAAAAGGAATATAACAGAAGAGCGTAACTAGTCCCAGACCAGTTGACTACGATCACAACCAGCCTGTGGTCATGTTAATAAGCTTGAGCAGATGCACGATGCTTTACATTTTTAAAGTGCCATGAAAACAATAATTAACTAGAGTGATAATTAGTAGTGTGGTTTCTCGACAGCCTATGTCATGTCAGTGTGTTTGTTTTGCTTTGCATTAATATTTAATGGGCTAATTGATTATGGCTTCTTCCCCTGCTCTCCTCTCTGCTTTATCATTTTTCTTTCATAACTAAATGCCTGAAAATTAGTTGTAAACTCAACACAGTTTTGGTCTTGTGCTTTCTCACCACTGCTCTTTCTCTCTTAGCTGTGATTGCCACCAGCATGCCAGCTCTCAGCTAACTGAGAGTCCTCTGCCATCGAGTGATCAGGCAGCAGTCTTGGGACTATTTGGATTTCGCCACCACAGTGCCACTAAATTTGGCTCTGTAAGCAGAAGCACAGAGCTCTTTCCTACCAAAGTGACGTGCTAACGGCAGCAATGTGAAAGTAGCTCACTTGTGATTCTGTTTCTCTCCTGTATTGTGACATAAAATGGATTTATGGCTGGATTTACATCCTACTTCTACAGTTGTCTGCTCTTACTACTGTAGTCCTGCAGAAATAGGATTTGATTCCTATTTGATGCAGTTTTAGTGTGGCACCCGTGATGATGTTGCAGACTCGTGCTTTGGGAATGAACAGTTCATCTTTGTAGTTTTGGAAACTACAAATTGGGGTCCTTTTGCTCTTGGCCCTTCTATTTAAAGGCCAGATTTTCAATGCGATCGGATTGCAATTTAGCCCTCTGAATAACGGTATTTTCAAGTCAGCCTGTCATCTGCTATCGTGTCCATTTCCTGAAAAAAGCTGACCAACTGTTAGGAAATTAAAAACACTTCTGTTCTGGGAAATTCAGGAGGTCTGGAAATAGCTGATGTCCAGGCTGCTAAACCTTCCCCCTCCCTACCCATTCACCAGAAACACAGTACTGCAGAAGAGAGCCGAGTCACCTACCTCCAGATAGACCACCCAAGGCATGACCAGAGTTGCTACCAAGAGATCTGCCACTGCCAAGCTGACGATCAGGTAATTGGTGGTAGTCTGAAGGGCTTTTTCCCTGGACACAGCCATACACACCAGCACGTTGCCAAAAACAATGACAAAGATGAGGAGGGTGAGCAGCATGGCATAGTAGTTGTACTGAGGCTTCTGGTCTGCATTGGACTCGTTGAGTGGCTTGCTCCAGTTCCTGTCACCGATGTCACCGTCGTACCACGAGAGGTTTAGGGGATCCATGGAGGTAAAGGTGCCAGGTTCCAGCTCCACCCTGACACAAAGATGTTGAAAAGAGAGTCAAAGGCCAAGACGTAGAACAAAAATAAAGCAATTGAGCATGTGCTAGCACACTAGGGATTCTCGGGAGCCGGTTCCCCCTGCCCCGAACTCCTGCGTGCAAATGTTTGGCTGACTGGAAACGTGATGTAGACCCAGGTGGGAGTCTGGACTGATGGTCAGATACCTAGGCAGGGATGGAGGAAGTTAATATCTCCAGTTCACCCCCTTGATGCCTGTGGCCAGGGATACTGGTTACTCTGTGTTACAGGTAATTCAGACAGAGTGCCTGGGATTTTTGTGGTGGCTCCCCTGACGTTCCCGAACTACTAACTGCTCCATATTAGGCGTGCACAGCGCAGGGCAGATGTGCCATGACCCACTTTGTTTATTTTTCATGTGTTTCATGGGGCTTTGGGCTGTGGGTTTGGGTTTTTTTTTGTTTTTGTTTTTCCTTTTTCTTTGCGTCTCCTTACTTTTTTTCCTCCAGCAGGGAAATAACTAAATTTTTAAAAACCTATGAACCGAATTGTGATGATAACAAAACTTGACAGTAACAGTTTTGAAGTCAGGGCTGGACTGTGCCTGCTTTCTGCCATTCCGTCACCGAGGCTGTGGTGCAAAGGGGAAAATGGTGGCGGCGCGACTGGGTGCCGTCCCACAGCCCAGCCGCTGCCGCTCCTGGCACTGGGAAGACAGGTCTCTGGAAATCCGTGGCACCACGGCAAGCCATCATTTCTTCCCTGGCCGATGGCCAGGCTCTGTGCACTCTGTCAAAGGTAACACATAAACATAAATCATGGTTTCCACTGCGGAGTTCCCTAGAACCTATTTAGGTTTTTGTATCTGTTTTATCCAGACATAGCAAAGATGACTGTAAGTGTCTTCTAGTTTTTGGCGTTTTTCTGTCTCCCAGGTCAGCCTCTGTGCTCCTCTTCCTCAGCTGGGCCATTTTTGGCACACAGTAAAGGGGCTCTCACCAAGAAGCCTTCCTTTGGTTCCCAGGCTTCCAGGTAGTTTTTCTGGATGGACAGGAAGAAGAATGAGCGTACTCGAAGAAACAATATTCTAAAGAAATGTTGCTGTCTGGATATAGCCGTTTATGAGTTATTTGCTGCAAATGCAGGCAGCAAAAGCTGCTCTTGGGAAGATGTATCAACAAAGCTAAAGTGTGGGATGTGGTGTGTGAAGGGACGGTCGTGGTTTCTGCTCTGATGATATGCTTACAGCAGAACCAGTATCTCCTGGGTCATGTTCCTGTATGGTGCAGGCTAATGAAGGTGCATGGATGTCTATGAGGGTTATGGGTTTTATGCCAGCAGAGCAACGGTATCGGGACTCTGCATCCCCAGATTGTTGGCATCCAACTGCACGTATGTCTGCGTTGTGAGAAACTGGCTGAAAGTTCAGCTGCGTCTGCTGCGAGCTGTGTCTGCGTGGTGTCTGTGTTGAGGTCTTTATCTGGTGCCAGCATATGAAAAAGAGAAGTTGCACGTTTGCAATGAGACTGCAGTATATTTGGCCACTGGCCCATTTTCTGGGTATTTCCACACTGTGTCCGGGCCCTGCTGGAGTTTCTACACACTTAGCAAAAGCTGAGATTTCCACACGATGTGTGTTTGCTGAAGCAGTACGGGCTAAAAGATGAGCGTTGCCTCCGTCTGCAGGTCTTTCCTGTCCTCTGTGTAACTGAGCTGGAGCGGCTGGTGCCAGATGCCGCAAGGACAAGCAGGCGGAGCAGTTTGGTCATAATAACGCGTCTTCAGCAAACAAATGCTAACATCAAGTCACAGCTCTGCTGTTGAGGAAGGTGAAATGCAGCTCTGTCCCATTTGTGGAAAGAGAGCTTCTTTGTCAAGCGGTAAACGAGCTCCGTGAGGCCAGCGCGACAAGAGCTGTCGTACCCCGACAGCCCCGCGCGCCCTCGGCTGCAGAGGGTCTCTGCAATGGCGTTCATCCACGCCGACCGCTCCAGCCCCACGCCAGGTTTGCTTGTGTGCTTAAAAGCAAACTATCGAGATCCGAACCTGGGCCTGAAACAGCCCCTGCATCAGACACGGTGATGCGTCAGAGAGGGTGACCAAGGAGCACAGGCCAGAGCTGTTGAAAAGCAACTGGAGGTTGTGGCTGCTTTGCTTTGGGGGTTTCTGCTTTGAGAGACCCTAAAGGGGCCTCGTTCACTGCTCAGCGCTTCCCAAGATCAGGTATTCCGTATTTCTCAAGCTGTATCTCCATAAGGACCACTGTGATTTGAAAATCTGGCCGTGTTCTCAGACATCCCAAAAGAGACCATTTAATTTTCTTAATAAAAGACAAAGTGAATTCAATTTATTAAACTATGGAAGTGATCAAAATAGCAAAACATTTGCAAATATCAAATTCACCTGGGAACAATGGTTTCTTTATGTTTCACTGAGCTTTTGTGTGCTTTTCTCATTCAAAGAACAATTTGTATAATAATCCTTGGAAATTTGTTGCATATGGGTCCTTAATAGCTGATAATTCAAAAAGTGTCTGTCTGACAGCGCTATCAGCGGCACTTGATAGCTCTACAAATGTCTTCTGAGAAACTGTCAAAGTGTCAGAAATTAATTAAATGTTAGCTTGTGTGACTCAGTGAAGGGGGGAAAAAAATCAATGCTAAATGCAGTTACAATTTTTTCTTTTCTCCTGCTGCCCTTTGCGAATGCAAAACTATCTGGAGAAGGCAGAAACATGCATAAAATGCAGGAGTGAAAAAAGCAGGAACATAGAAAAGGCTCTTAAAATTATAAAAGGAGTGGAATGATTTGATACGTGCAGGATCAGCCCCCTGGTCCTGTTCTGGCTCCTGAGCTCTATTTCACAAAACAGAGCCCTGCTTCACGGAGAAAGGGCCAGAGACAAGGGCGAGGTGCGGACGCGGAGATTCCAGCCCTGCTCGCTTCACAGGGCGCTGCGACGCGGTGATGGAGAGGGAGGAACCACGTACAGCTGCTCTCACGTCTGTCTGTGGGGCATTTACTTGGTGGGGGTTAGGGAGGATACAGAACGCCCTGGATCAAATGAGCAATAAATCTCTTCTGTTTCCTTCTGCAAAATTCGATTTTTGGGGGTTTTTTTTTTGTTTGTTTGTTTTCTTTCAGTAGAACTTTTTTTATAGCAATGTTTGTCTCTTCATGCAGCTGGTCATCACGAGGAAGATTAAAAGATTATGTTTGAATGTTGTACAAATGAAAAGGTTTGGTGTTTCTAATGTAAAAAAAAAAAAGTTTTAATTTGGGAAAATGAAACAAAGTTCCAAATATTTCGCATGAACTAGGGAGACTAAACCAGTATCATTTGTGATCATGCAATGAAAGGCTGTATCTAGTCCGTATCCTTATGGTGCAAAACTGCAATTACATGAACAGCTCTGGTAATTCCTAACTTTTGAGAGTTTGAGTTCTCAGTCCTAAAAATAATCTTAATTCTCCAGACCCCAAATTGGCATCATTTGGCAGTATTATGGTGGCTATTAGAGTGTCTTGTGAGTCTTTCAGTGCTGCTTTAAGGAGCACTTTTTATTTTACTGCTGACAGTTTCTCAGTAGAGAAGAAAGAAGCACTTAAAAAAGCTGACTAGAAAAAAGAGTGCTTTTTACTGCTTTTGTCCAGACACCTGCACTTTCTTACGGAGGCAGAGGGAAGGGATCCTAAACACGGAAAAGGTGGCACCATCGGCACCTGGCCGCGGCTGTCCTTGCGGGACCGGGGCGAGTCTCGGGATCCCGGTACGCCAGAGCCAGCGGCACAGCGCGGTCTGGTTTAGCTGGGGCTGTGGATGCAGATGTGGGTAGGGTCCTGAAATGGAACAAACTCCTTTGTGAATTAACTGCAGCAAAGCCACTTTAATTCCCGTACGGACTCCGTGCGGATTTTCAGTGTGGCTGAGCTAATCCGGATACGGATTTACGGAGAGGTCAAGGGCAGGAGCGAGCAGCAAGGTTGCAGCCCTGTGTTTGATGCCAGCGTGCCTGCATCCCGCAGAGCGGCGGCTGCTTTCCCCTTCGTGGGATCTGGTGTACGCCCGGGTCCGTGCCAATCCCCTCCACACCGACTTCCTCGAGCGCCCCTGCCCAAGCAGAGCCTAGCTGGGACGCTGTTTGCCACTAGCCTCTCAACAAGTGCCCGTGCTTTCCAGATGTCTTTCAGCAGCTGGAGGAAGTCTGCTGTCTGGCTGCGACTCGGGGAGTAAGGAGCCAGGGCAGAGGCTGGAAACGCAGAGCCAGTTTCTCTCCTTTGTAGTTAACTCCCCGTTCTCTTCAGAGAGCAAGCTGAAAAATGTGTTTGTTTGCAATGCCGGTGTTTCTCCTTGGCTTCTCGTGATTGATCATCTCATTACGCTCGTGGCAAACAAGCACAACATCTCCCTGGCAAATGTGTAATGTTCACAACTGACAGCAACAAAACGTTTGTCTTTCTGGGGAGATCTGAAACATGAAATGTGTGTTACGCAGAGCAGCAGTTTGCTCTGTCATATAGAGACAGGCGTGCCAGACAGCTCAGCGGGCAGCAGGGGGTAAAAGGCTCTGGCAGAGACTCCTACCTACAGCTTTCCTGTGTTTGGATAGCATCCTGGCTCTGCCCTCCGCTCCTCTTGGTTCTGTGCTAGGTCTGAGATGCCCTGATTCTTTTTTTTCTTTTTAGTGTCCCCTGTCCCCCCCCCCCCCAGAAATAGTAAAGATGTAACGCTCTTCTTGGTCTTTACTATGCTTGCAAATGTCCTCAGGCATAAAATGTTCACAGGCCTGATCCTGAGCGAGCATCAGTGTCTCGCAGGCACCACAACGCGCATCCTCGCAGCATCTGGTTTCTGTTTGGTAAAGATTTGTGGCCTTTGGAGATAAACTGGGCCGGCTGCCAAAACATGCAGTCAGCCTTTGCTGCTTCATAAAACAGCATGAAGTTCCCTGAGGTTTTGCCCCAGACGTTATGCGTTAGGATGAAGCGTGGAGCAGGAGCTGCGGGATGCGGCTGCGGGAGCCGCTCCCTGCCGCGATGGCGGAGCGACGGCTGGGTCGCACCTCGCTGGGCTGGCGGCGCGGTGGGGGCTGGGGGCGGCTGGCAGCACCGATGTGATCTGGGGAGGCTGTTGGTTCAGCATGCTTTTGGAGGCAAGCTTTCCCGTGAACTCCAGACAGTCGTGCTGCTCGGGACCCCTGGTTACCAGAATGCCCCAGTGACTGAACTTGGTGTAGACCTAACAGGAAAACAACACCACAAGCCACCAGCAGCAATATCCTGATGGCAGTGCTTCCACAGCAGCCCCAGAACAGTCTCCACGTCCCTTTCCCAAGGGATTTCTTGCCAGATTGCCTATTTTCCTCTGCTGCTACCCTGACATACCCATCAGGTTCCTGGAAGTCTAGCCTAGGACTGTGTGAGAGAGGTGTTCAGAGATAAGGTGTCTTTGGAGAAAATCTGTTTTGTGGAAATCAATATCTAAGTGAGATTTGCACAGTACAGTGCCTCCCTGAGTATTGTCATTTTCCTCTGAAATTTTGGAATCAATGGGCCACAGGAAAGCTGTCAAACTGACATCCTTTCTGTTCTGAAGATATTGCTTGATGCTGTTTACTGGGCTCTGCTGGGAACGCGGCTGAGGCGTTCCAATGAAGGGAAGGCACGTATTCTTCAGGAGTAGGGAAGTGGTGGGAGAGAAAGAGAAAGGACAAGTGTGTCTGGGGAGCTGGTTCGTTGGATGGTTTTTTCCCTGTTCAGAAGCACTGTGCAAAGGAAAGCAGCTGCTTCTGGAGTAGTTTTGCTGTTTCTTGCGTGTAAGCCCAGAAGTGATAATCCGTGCTGTGATGCAGCGAGTGGGAACCTCTTCCCATCAGTTCTACGCAGGGGACAGTGTCTGCAGGCATTGGGAAGGGGGGAGGAAAGGTCAGGAATAAGGAAAATTATTGTAAATTCTATATTCACCTGAGAACCATAGTACTCCCTGCCACTGCTAATGCTGATGAAAAATCCCAGCCACCTGCCTTGGCACCCGGCGCTCTGGGATCATCTCATGCACGGAACGCAGCAAAGTCCATGTGGCTTTAAATAACCTGACTCCCCCAGCACCGAGTAGGACGTGCAGATACAGCGGGGATTTGACAGTCGTGACTGATGAAGTCCTGGCAGTAATTACGTTCAAAACGGTTCTGAGCACTGACTGTATCTCTTCTGAAGGCAATACTGGGCAAACTTTTCCATTTTCCTGGTGGTCAGTCTGCAGTAATAAGTAGAATGCACCAGCTGCCTCTGCACCTAGAGGTACAGAAATTACAGACAGATCATGACGAGGCTGTGGTTTTGGGGGGGCTGAATTCTAACCTCAGCTCTGTGCAACCTTCCTATCTAGCCGATACAAGAGTTCTCCCCGTCAGCTCCTCGCAAAAGCCTCTTGAAAAGCTTCCTCCTGTCCTGCCTTTCTGTAGGGCTTCCCCGTTGTGCAGATCCTTTGTTATTCGAAATATGAGTGCAAGGCGTTCTAACCACAGTTACTGCTCACTTCTGATTCAGGAACACTGCTGCATTGCACTTGGTCTTGGGTAATGCCTAATCGCATCTTCCCGCTAGAAAGCATGCGTATGTCCCCCCGGCGTGTGTTGTGAAGCACCTCATCTGTGCACTGCCTCCCGAAGTGCTCAGAAGCGCCGTTGGCATGGGGTTTGCGTGAATCGCCGCCTCCCAAAAAGCAGCGCTGGGACACAGGGTGACGAGAGCCTCAGCAGCCTGAGTCTCTTCCTCTGCGGCACAGAGTTTCCCTCCTCTGGGAGTGGGTGACGGGATGATCTTGCAATAGCCTTGTAACTCAAGAACCGCAAGGATGATGCCTGGTTTTAATGTAGATGCTCTGAGGCTCGTGACTTCAATAACTCACTTGATTTCTCAGTTCTCCATTTGTGGTTTTGGTGCGTTACTCATCCCTCTTTCCCTGTGACGCCATGAATTTTTGCCTGAGTTTGAAATGGCATTGCAGGGAGGAAAGGGAAGAAGTGTTTCTTTTTCCCAGACCGCCTGTCCATTATCCCTGGTACAGCGCTGATGGGACAAAATGTTTCCCAGAGCTGCGACGGTGTTGGCGGAGGAGGCACAAAGGGAACAGCGCGTTACTGCCCTCCCGACTGAAAACAGCACCCGCGTTCCTCTGGTCCGTTTGGAGAAGGATGTTCTAAGGCTGAGTTTCACTGGGAATCGACTGCCTCCTGCTTTTGCGTCCTTTGAAAGTCTCACCCTTAGTTAAGGGCTTGGCAAGCTTTTCGCAAGTCCTAATAAAAGGAAAGAATTCAGCGATATCTTCCCTGGGCGTGGAGAAAAGTACCTATAACTTGCTTTAGCGTGACTTTCTGCTGATAAAAAGCAGATTGCATTTTTAAAAAGGCCTTCTCTTTATTTAAGACCTGCAGCTTGTAAAGGGGTTTTAGCAGAAATTACTTGGCATTTTCCATTTTTAAAACTTTCTCATTCCGTATGTTAAACAGTCAAAGCTAAGCTTTTGCAAGGAAATGTTGGGAGTCCTTTTTCTTCCATAAATGAGCTTTATGGATCTAGCAGGATTTCAAACCTGTTAAAACATCTCACATCAAAATGAGGAAAAAAACATTAACTGTCAACTCTGAAATTGTAGTTAAATTATGACCTTTTCTTTGAAAAGATGTAACTCAAAATATTTTAGTTTGGAATATATTTTGCAAACATTTTTAGAAAATTCAGAACCGTTTCCCCTCAGATCATAGTAAGGTTTCTAAGACTTCCAGCGTGGGCTCTCAAACCCTCACCGCAGCCGCGGGAGCACGTGGACTCGCTGCGAGCCCTCCTCAGAGGAGGCTCGGCACGTGCAGAGACAGGCATCTCCAACCCAGAAGGGCAGTTCACATGGCAAATCGCTGCCAGAAAGGAAGCAGGTATCAATAGCTCCCTGCAGCAATGATCTCCTCCCAAAACCCCATCGCTCCCTCTACCCCGGAAGGGAGGTGTGACTCCTGCCTGGCTGCTGGAGCAGAGCTACCGATTCCTGTTCCTCTTTAAGAATACGTGGGTACAGGGCAAGCTTTAGTCTCTTCAGCATTTGGCAGGTTAAGAATTCTGCAAGCTGGAGCTACTCCAGATGCAGCCCTCTTGGACAGCCCTCAGCCGGGTGGAAAGGATGGGCAGACAAAGGTTCCTTAAAATCATCTCTGACCGCGTGTGTGCTTTCGCTGTGTGCGGACACCCAGCCAGAAATCTTGCAGATCTTAATTTCTCAGTGTTTACAGGGGAAGAATTTATCGCTTAAAGCAAAGACCTAATTTAAAGTCTTATGTTGGGCTTGTGTGGAAGGAATTGGGTGGTGCGCTGCAGGATCTGATGGAGTCTGGCACAGCTGCAGGGGGGTTGTGAAGGAGCAGGCAGGTACTGCGTATCGCTGCACCCTCGCGCCGAGATGGCCGCTCTCACGGACGGGTCTTCTGCCTAGAAAGACATTGGTTCTGCTTAAGTACTGCGTTCCTATAGACCTAACATCCTCTTCTGTTCAAAAGCCCATTTTTTTCTTAATTCTTTTATATATCTCCTAATGCCAAATCTCTCTGACTAGCTCTGACTAATAAACTCCCAGCCTTACGATACCGCTGATCTGTCTCCTTTTGGAATTCGTTATGTGTTTGAGATCATCCACCAATGACTGCAAATAACCCTTAATCAGCAGTAGAGCTAATTGTATTATTTCTGAGGAACTGAAAAGGTTGAATCTCCACTCCACATCCCCAGTAGTTATGTTTAGAGGCAGCTAAAATGTGAACAAAATATTTACTTTTAAGTTCTGGTTAAAATGTGGCAAATGTTTAAGGATTTTTAAAAATCATTTGGTTTTATCTATTTAATGTTTACTGTACACTTTGGTGCTTGGCATTTGGAGTGCATAACTTAATTTAATTACAGAAATAGATTGTGTTAATTCCTTAGTTGAATAAATCCTTGGAGTTTTTTCCATCTAGTCAGGCTTCCTGTGTTTATGCAGCAGCGAGCACAAGGGTATTTCGGCTCTGAGTCCTTCAGCCGTACTTTATTAAAAGTAAATAATAATAATTCAGATTGAGGAGATCAAATATTTGCCTTCCACTTATGTAATCTAACATTCATCTAACATCTGCTCTTTTTCTTGCCACTCCTATCACTAAGCTTGTTTGCAAAAATGTTTGCCAGAAGAAGTGAATTCCCGAGGCAAGGGGAGCTTCCCCCCCCCCTTCTCTTCCCTCTTCCCCCTTCCCCCTCTTTTTCTTAGATTTTGTGACTTTTGGCTCCAAACCATATATGACTCATAGCTGCCATGAAGTCCCTTTCAATAGATTCTTTGTAGAAGATTTGATGAAGATGTGTCCCTCAACACAAGGTTCGTGTGACTCCTTCCTGCTCCAAGTGCCACTTCCCTGTATTTGAAACCTGGAGAAACCATCAGGTGAATGAGTGTCCGGTCCCTCACGGCGAATGAGTGCAAACAGGCTCCGGTCAGCAGAGGGGAGGCCAGGGGGCTCTGTCTGTTCCTTCTGTACAGATTAGCCCGTGCTCCTCACATTTCAAATCCTAACGATCTTTAATCATTTAATCCCTGACCCAAATCAGCTCCACTGCTCAGCTTAAATCTCACCTCTGTCATCTTTGCAAGCAAAATGTGAGGAGAGGGGGACATGTTCCAGACCTGTCCTTTTACATCTCCTTGCACGGGGTGGGCATTCAGCCGTAGAGGACTCGGGCTGGATCCTCAGCCTCTGTAGATGTGGCCGTAACGCTGGAAAGGACTTGGAGAGTTGAGTGGTTCCTGCTCTGCACCATGACAAGTATTCATCTGAACTTCTTGATCTAACCTTCCTGAATGTCTCCCAGAGATGCAAACCGCTTCATCACCTTTTGTATATGCAAGGTATATTTCCTCTCTGATGCTGTTGCATCACTGTGTCCCCTCTTTGCTCAATGCAGTCTTCTCACGGGGCAGAAATTCACTGTGCAGCAGATCTTTGTTACCTGTGATACAAAAGCTCATGTTCTTGGAAGAATTATTGCTCCTACGCAGGTTTTTTTTTTTTTCCCCAGTGTGAGTTTTGTCCTTATTTCAAATGGTTTTGGTCCTCAGCTTGTGTAGCAGAGGTAGCATAATTCCCCCGTGCCAGGGAATTAAAAAAAAAAAAAAAAAAAGGCAGAGAAGCACAGTGTAAATCTTACATAGGATGAGCTTGCAGAGAGTGCTCAGCTTGCTTTTGGAACCCCAGTAGAACCTGTTTCCTGGTGCCATTCCCGTTTCAGAGGCTGGGAAGCCCGCGGGCATGTCCTCCCGCGATGATGGCGCAGCGACTCCTCGCTCACGCCCCTCCGTTCCCTGGGGCGCCTGAGGACAGCCACTCCCCTCGCAACTTCCAGAGGGGCAGCAGGCTAAAAGGAACCCCGGCGTCTCCCCCCAGGCATTCGGCTGAGCTAAGGAAAGATGCGATGTGACAAGAGTGTCACATGTGATCAGATAACCCTGTACGATGTTGATGTTGCCCCTGCCTGACTCAGAGTCAAATCCCTCGTTGGGATGGCGAGAGCCAAGCTCTCCTGTCTGCTCCTGCTACAGCAACCCAGCATCTGTGCTGTCCGTGGCTGGTGCCCTGCTTGGTCCACAGCTGTGCCCTGATGTGCCCCTCACGGGGACTGAGGGGAGGAAGAGAAACTGGCCTTCATCCTGACGGTGTTTGAGGATGGGATTTTTCAAACACATCTAATGAAATTGAGCGTTTGTTCTTACTTGCTTTTGAGCTCTGGAGTGTTTGACATTTTTGAACTTGTGAATGTTGAAGCTCCTCAACGTTCTATGTGGGCCATCTGGTTCTACGTGGGCCATCTGGTTCTGGTTGCTACTTTTTGAACCCTTCACCAGCAAAGCGATTTCAATGGTTTTATCCTGATTTCCTACACAAAGATGCTCTGCAGGGGGGTAGTTTTCTATGTGTTTGGGGGGTGTATTTCTCTTTGCCTGGCCTTTGGAACTGTTTGGCTGTTAGCAAGTTTCCTAAGAGCAGAGGGGTCTTATGCTCTGTGTTAAGTTCTCCCATGTTTTGTGAAATTTGACAGTGGAAGAAGATAGCCATCCCGTTGTGTCTTGTCAAAGACCTCAGGGCACCTGTGTGGGGGATCGAACCCCCAGGAGAGCAGGTGTTTTGCTTCCATCATATGTGGTACGATGGAAGCATTCACCTGTTTTCCAGGTGAATGTGTGGCTATTTTGCTTTGTCCCAAGCCAAGATGTTAGAAAAGTAGCTTAAGATTTTATCTGTCCTGCTTGTTTTTACTAGGCAGAAGGCACTGACTAAACTTCTCCCCTAGGCCTTCGTTAAAATTCAGGCAAGCTTATTAACATTCTGAAGCCTCACTAGAGCACACGTGTGGATCGCAGCCTAAGAATAGACCGGTCTCCCAGGTCTCCAGCCTGTTGCTAGAGTATCTCGTGCTCAGTTGGTGGCTTTGGGCTGATTCTTCAGTGAGGGAGCAGGACCTGTTAGTTTGACAGCTGGTACAGAGACATCTGTTTTCCTCCCGTACTCGCCAGGACTTGTGGTTAGCATCACTGACAAATCCCTAGCCAGGGGAAAAGGTTACTCGAAGCTCCGGTACTCAAGCAATGTTCAGTTTTCTGAATTATTTGAATCATTTCAGCTTCAAAATTGCAGAGAAGTCAGCTTGGTCGGAGAAGAGAGCTGTTGTAAGCGGGAGCGGGTGACAGGACTCTTTACTACAGCTGACAAGCAGGGCTTTTGCTGAGTTCCTCCAGCTCTGCCTCAGCCCTGGGATCCCCCAGCCCCGGCGCCCTGCGCCTGCAGCCCAGCAGCCCCCCAGAGTTACCAGCTGGGGTCACGAGTGGAAGCAGTGAGCAGCGTCTGAGAGCGTGGTCTGCACTGACAGCTCCTCCAGCAGAATTTGCCTGGGCTGGGTTGTCAGGTCCCTTGGAGAAAAGCCTGCAACTGCGGGAGCTGTAAAGCAGCACGAGCTCTGGCTGGCAGGAGCCGTCTCCCGCAGCGTGCGCATCTAGCACCTAATGCAGCACTGCTTCATTTCATCTGAGGCTTTTAAGTGTGGCTATTGCATACGATGCCCATAACGAATCCAGTCCATAAACCCAGTAATCTGGACCTGCTGTAGTTATGAATTCCATATTATTTCCCTATTACTTGAACCCACAAAGTCATTAACAGGGCTCCAGAAAGTCATGAATATTTCCACCCGACGCGGCGGGGAGCAGGTACTCTTTCAGATGAAGCGTTTCAGGGAACTGCTAATGTTTTTAATTATGGAGTGCTGGGTACAAGTTATTGTGAAAGTTAAGGCAGGACTAAATCCAGTGCCATCTTCAGTGGCTGCTTAATCATCAGCGATATAAATAAGGGGGTGTAGAAGACTAAAAGCAAGATGTCCATCATCTGAACATGTGTTCCCTACTTGCTGGAGGTGAAGCAAGCGCAGCAGCCCAAGAAAAACCCCCAGCAGGCACTGGCCTTTGCCTTCCTAAAAGTGCATTCTAGCAGTGCAGAGGAGAGATGTTCTCTTTTACACAGCTCCCCTTCTTGAGCCTGTGTGTCTTTCCAGGAAAAGAAAAAAAAAGAAAAACAACCAACCAAACAAACAAAACAAACCCAACAAACCATCTGCAGGTTATGTGATTTGCTGTGTAACCATGGGTTGCTGTTGTTGCCTGTGACTGGAATTTTTCACTCGCATCACCATCAGGCACGTTCTTAGCACTCAAGGTGTTGTCACACTTGACACGTTAGGGATGTCTTCAGGATAATATCTCTGGGGCAGACACTGGGTGCTGACAGAAATGTCCAAGTTACCGGACTAGCTCCTGCACGTAGTAATTGCTTTACTTTAACGTTTCCCTTTTTTTTTTTTTTTCCCCCCCTCCATTCTTTTTCTGAAGTGCATCAATTGTCTTTACAAACCGTGTCTCATATGCTAATGTTTTGCGGGTATGATTCTGAGGCCTTCTGTAATCAGAAATTCAACAGTAACCCAAATTGCAAAATGTGGCCCAAAGGATCTTAACTTTATTATTTTTCCTTTTTGTCATTTTCTTTTACTGTTGCAACCTAATTGATTGTTCCTTCATACTGAGGAAACAAAATATCTATAGATAAATAAAAATAATACTTGGAAAGGACAACAAATGAATCTGCAGAGAAAACAGCCATCATATGTAGACAAACATCCTCCTACATAACAAATAATTGCACATCGTCACTGCATGGATTTCTCCTTCTGTTAGAGAAACATCTTTCAAAGGAAATCTATATGCTGCTTCTCTAGAAAACCTCTGGAGTTTACTGGTGGTGTGGGACAGGGGAATGGTACGATGCCAGTGGCAGAAATTATTTCTCCCTGGAATGTTAACCTCTGTCACAAGTTCTGAACCCAGAACTTCGGCAGCTAAACAAAATGTGTGAGCAGAGGAATTATTAAATTTGTAATGGGAGGGGAGAAAGGAAGCAAGAAAACCTGTGAGAAAAGCAGTTACTTTCTGCAAGATACTGATTCAGTGTGGCTCTCCATGGAAATAGTTTTGGCCATGAAGTTCTCAGCTGCGAGGCTGAGACACACAACCCTTAGCAGCACACAGCTGTGTAAGGCTGACGTTGTTTTATTTAAACCAGTGTGCTGTGTGCTGCCGGCTCAGCACCCAGTCTCGTGTCCCCGAAAGCCCGACCCAGCTCCCCGGGGAGCCCTGGGAGCGTGCCTGCCTTCGCTGGCTCTCCCGTGACCCGTGCCCGGAGATACCTACGGGAGGGACTCTGCCGCCCGGTGCTCGTGAGCAGATCGGGAGGAAGCCCTGCAGTTATTAATAGATATTCTAAGCCCAGCTCCTCCAAAGCTCCGTGTGGAGTTACAGCCAGGCTACCAGCCAGCGGCGTGGATGGAAACGGCAAGTGGCCAAACGCGCTGGTATTGACTCTCGGCCCTCGTCTTCAGTCTGGGAACAGAACACACAGGGGCCTCTTCCGCTTGCCAGCGCTGTCTCTAGCAGTTGCCCCAGTGCTGTCCTTGGAAACACTGCAGCCTGCTTCACATCTGTCTGCAAGATTTCAGGAAAAGGCTGCTCTTTTAGTCTAGCTTTCTAGAGAGGCAAAGCCCAGGGAAACCTAAAGGTTCACTTCGTGTGCAGTCACTCTAATTTTTAATGACCTCCCGTTACGCTGGCAGAGGTCTGGGATCGCCAGTCATGGATTGTGACCAACCTGAGATGCGTTCTTTGGAAATGAAAACGCAGCAATAATAAGGACACGCGGGAATCTTTGGTACCATGGGGATTCCGATGTTGGCTTTTTGGTTCCCTGCTTAGTCAGATAATTAAAACCCTCGAACGATTACTGTTGGTTTGCCATTAAGAAAGTGCAAATAGGGCGCTTACACATCCCTAGCCCGTTCACTGAGAGACGTGGTGAGCTGAAGAGTTCCTGTACAATCACAAACACGTTTTTAAAGCATGCATAACCCCACGGGGATGAGAAATTATTCACGTACTGAGACCAGCGTGGTTCTTCCTGTTTAATCATATACATGGGGGCGGCGTGGTGTTTCTCTTTTTAATGCTTTTTAAATTAATAAGATCTTTATAATTGTAGCTTTTCAAGCATGGGTGACTAAAATTTGACTCCTAAATCTGTGTGTAAATGTGTAAAGGAAGGCAGGCTGGCTGGAGGCTCACTGTTCTCTCTGATGTGGGAGCGTGCTGGATTCCCAAGCACATAGCCAAGGCCACTCGAAGGTGTTCTGGCCTGGAGTGGTCACCCCAGAAAAGAGAACAAAAGGCTGGAAATCCAACTTCAGTAATCCTGTTTTTCCAGACTGTCATACAAATACAAAAAGGCTTGAGATATGTGGATATGGGGTAACTGGAGGTCAGAAAGAGTGCCTGTTACAGACAGCATCTTAACTTGCTAAAACTCCAAATCGCCTGAGGCATCTGAATAGCGTTTGGAGTGACGATTCGGTTTAGACAAGTAATTTGCAAGGTGTAATAGATTAGGTAATAAATTTAGCTTTTCCTATGTACGGTCTCAGCTGCAGCATTCAGGGGAGCATGATTCAAAAACCTGAGACATTGGAGAAGAGCTCATTTTTCTATAAAGCTGCAAATTGCCCAGTGCATTCTCAATAGCGTTGATTTTGCTGATACATCCCCAGCGTTAGCAGTTGGCAACCTGAAGCAGTCAGCAAAATCAAATACATGTATTTATCAACTACTAAGTGTGTTTCCAGCTCCTGGGACATCTCGGGCAGAAACAGCTGAGGCTACAGAGTCTGAAATGTAGGATAAATAATGGTAGGTGTACAGAAAAGGAGGTACAAATCAGAACAAACGTTAACTGCGAAGGCCGCACAAGCGCGGTGGATTTCGCTGACCTCGGCAGGCCTGGGTTGGGCACTGAGCAGCTTTCCCCGGCAGCAGCACGCAGGGTCCGTGTGTTTATTTAGCTCCATTAGGAATGTGAAGTGCGGACGTCACTGATCATCCAGGCCTACCTACAGGCCTTAACGCCGCGCTTGTTCTATTATTGACTGCTTTTATTGCTCCTCGCAGCCTGTCTCTTGTTCTCCAATGCTACATAACACAGAAGGCTGCATTTCCATTTTCTGAATGGACTAATCACGGCTCTCTCCTTTGATAAAGAATGTGCAGCCTCCCACATAACCACATGGAAACCAACAGGGAAGAGTAAACCAGAAATAAACCCGTGCTAGGGGGCTGAGAGAAAAATTCCCACCGAGATAATTGGGAGGGATGTACAGAGAAGAAGCAACTGAACATACAGTCACATCTTAAAAAAAATTAGAATGCTAAAAATATCCAGATGAAGGACAGCAAGAGAAAACATGATTGAAGCGGAACAATTGGTAGAGGAGTTAATACTTATTAGCAATCATTTTAGATTGAATATAGGTTGGTTTTGTAACAGCGCAAGGAATGATGCATCTGACAGGACTTAAACAATTGCCTCCCCCTTTCCCAGAGAATCTAGTTAGCAACACCCTGCCACAAATTGATCAGTCTCGCGTGCTCCTGAAGAGTTAGCCAAAGCAAATGTAGTTACCAAAAGTATTTGTAAAATATGGTGAAGTTAGATCCCAAACAAATCTTTCAAAATCTTTCCCCTTTATATTCTGAACTTTAATAGGTTTTAACATTTAGCCTACTGTATTTTCTCCAATAGCCTTAAAAAGAAATAACCCTGAGAGTTCATGCAGTCCAGTATCTTCTCTCCAAAAGTATCCAAAAGCTATTGTCAGGGCAAGAGTGTAAGAACAGAGCAAGTGTGTATTTTATTTCTGCAAGTACTCTCCCATCATCCAACTGCTTGCATCTCAGATATTTGCTGAGCTGGTGTGGGTTCTATACATTTATTAACGATCAGTGGACTTCTTTCCCTTGGAGCTGAAATTGCCCGGTGTCCCCTTGAACCTAAGTTGACAAGATTTAGGAACGTTAGTGTCCAGGCATCCTGTGGCAAGAAGCCTATAGCTAAAGTACATGGTGTGTGGACGTACTCCCTCTCCTTGAAATATCAGCTGTGTGCATGTGAGAATGCAAACGCTCGTTTCCACATTTCCTAAGCGTTCGGAAGACATTTGAGCACAGAAGGTGAAATTGAAAGGGTGTTATTATGAAAGTATGGTAAGGTTCATGAGCCAAATCATCTTATTTGTATCTGAAGAGCTAGAAATACTTGTGCATTGGAATATAAGTGTTTTTCAAAGTTCCTTGTTGTTTTGGAGGATTGGTGTGTAATATTTGTCAAAGAATATTGCTAGTGAGAAAAAGGGTACGTCTAGCACAAGGGTGTTAAAGACAAGCAAGCAAACGCTTTACAGAAATCGGGCTTAGAAGTTCATTCCATGGCTTCTTTCACAAGGTGGGAATAACAACGTCCAAAGTTTTCAAAGTAATACAACGTTCTGCTTTCTTCTGGAGGAAGCTTGATTTTTGTTTTCATCCAAATATTCCCTGCAGTTTCAGAGGTGGCTTCAGAGATAATCCCATTGTAATACCTTGGGTGCCAAGGATGAGAAAGCCTAGGGGTGAGTCGGTTCATGGCTGGTCCTTGAGGGTTTAACAGTCACAGGGCAATTTGGCTGTTAGACAGCGCGGACCCGTATCTGTCCAGTAGGGTTAAAATGACCCATTTGGGAGCAAGGGGTTTGGAAATGTGCCAACACCTTGTCACTTATTTCTTTTATCCAGTGATGAGCACAGAGGCGTCCCAGGTAGTTATACTTTCTGGCAGTAAGTTGTATCATGGAAAGAGCAATTCTCTGTGGCGTTTTGAGATGCATCAAAATGCAAGCGTTAGAAACTGAAATTTGAATTCAGTTTAAGTAAACAAAAGATGGGAGGGTGGAGATTTGCTGATTAGATACAAAGGATGGATTTCAGGAGAAGAACACATAGGAAATCATACTTTGTGCTAGGCCTTTCTGTTTCATTGAGGGGGCATGTCTTAGTCACAGGTCCTCGCTGGCCCGCGCCGTTGTTCAGACCTTTCAGCCCCACTTCAGAATACCGCTGTTCTGTTCCGGATGCGTTTGCCAGCCTGTTTGTGACTTGTGTTATCAACTGACCGGTGCCTTGAGCGTTTGCTAATGCAGGTAACAGCCTGCGCCTGCTAGCCTGAGGGAGTAGGAGGAAGAATCCATTGAACCAACAATGAAGTGCCATTAAAGGAAAAGCTGAGTATTTTTCCCAGGCAGGTGTCTCATACTTCAGCAAATCTGGCAAAGCTTAAAGTGCAATCTTTGTGCTTGCTGCCTTGCATGCAAGCAGCGCGTGCAGAGTGAGTGGATGTCAAGCTGTGACTCCCTCGTGAGAGGAGCGCGTGTATAAAAATCACCTGTGCTTTGCGGATTTACGTGGCTGTGACCTGCTCACCTCAGTGGGCTTTGTGGTGATTTGGGTTGTGGGAGCAGGGCAGGCTGGGCACGATGGACGCTACGTGACCGCGTACCTAGCCTAAATCGTGACCTAGCCTTTCGTGCGGGGCGTCAAAGTGACACGGAAGCAAAATGGGAAGGGAAAAGGAAGCTGTGTGGTTGTGGGTATGGTCTGTTAGCTGCAACATAATCTATGCTATTAACCCAGCCTCTCCTGGCTTTTGAGGGTTCACATGCTTCTCTAAAGTCTGAAACGTGCGCTGTTGTTTTGTAGATGTTAGCGTACCAGCTGAAGGTCTTCTTTAAACGTGTGCAGTCTCAATGTGTGTGTGCCTGTGGAAGTTGTGCAAATGTAATAGCACGGCAGACTTTACGCAGTGGATTTATCTACATGTGACTGCATGAAATGCATTTGGGTGGCATTTTGTGGTATGTGATGCATCATGTAAGGCAGCTCACTTAATTCGTTGTCAGATAACTGCTCTATAGCTGTCTTTAGAAATATTAAGGGAAAAGGCAGGGCCCGAACTCACATCTTCCTAATTCTGCTGACACAGAGCTATTCCTCCTGATGTTGCCATTTCAAGTGGTCAGGAGATTTGAAGTCTGCCCTTCTTTTTCTTTCTCTCCATCATATTTGCCTGTCATGCCGTACACTGTCTATGTAAGCGAAAGATATCATATGGAACATAAATCAGTGGAAAGTACTCTCACAAAAACTCTGCTCAGAACTATAGGAAGTAAAGAATAAAGCTTCTAGCATAATAGAAGTTCTGTAGTATGAAAAAGTAGTAGCTCCTACAAGCAATTACTGGACTTTTACTTTGACAGAAATAAAAAACCATAAGCAGAGGATCATGAGTTCTCAATACCAGACCATTGTGTGGTTTAAGAACAGTTACGTGAAACACTGAACATGTAAGAAATATAACCCACGCTGTTTGGCTGTGAATTGCGTGTGCCGATTTAACTAGTTGTATTCTAATCTTGTGGCTGGTTATTTATAAAACAATCAAGTGATTTTTCTCTCTGACTTTGAACTCTACTTGAAGAACAGTGATTCATGCTCCACATGCTGTTAGCTCTACGGCTCTGTGCTTTGCAGGCTGAGAGAGACTTGAGAATTAATGTGTGAGGATGTGTTATCTGTGTATAAACCACCTACAGACAACAACTTTGAACAAAAATACTTCAGCACTGAATAGGACCCAACGCAACCCTAGAGTCTGTTTTCCTGCCCTAAATCCCTGGTTTCCACTGGTTTGAAAGAACCAGATGAAACTTCTCACTGAAAGGCAATGGAAAAATGTTAAGGTACAAACAGGAATGATTCAGACTTCCTTCGTGCCACAGCAGTTACTGGAAACCTTGCACCAAATCTCCTTGCGATGGTAGAGGAGTATTGCTGAAAGGTTTCCTTCCAGGGCTCCTTCGGGAAAGGGTGACAGATCTCCCGTCCTACACTGGGAAAGACTGTTCAACATTGACCGGTGCTGAGAAGGAAATTTTAAGGGACACAAGTTTTGCCATATATAAAAAAAAGTGAGTGTTGTAAGAGGAAAAATAGCGTTTTCCCTCAAACAATTTGACTGAACAATCTAATTCTTTGGGGAAATGGAATGTACCGACACTGTATCCTATCTGCACATCCTCCTCCTACAGTTTTCCCTGTCACTCCGTTTCCATTGTGTCTGTGAGGGAGCAATGTTAAGCATCAAACTTCTAAAAATGATCCTGGCTTCTTAGCAACTCTAAATGCCTCTTTAGCATTAAATAACAGTTGTTTATTGGCTTGCAGTTAGTGCTTTAGAAGAAAAAATTGAGACAGGTTGCGTTTTGAAATTTAAAAACTTGCTTTTCACCTACTCTGTTTCAGAAGAGAGCAGCTTAATGGAACATTTGGTATAATGGCAAATATTTTCTTTTTCTACTGTCTGTATTTACATTGCCAGGCAGTGGTGGTTACAGCAGCTATTCTGTCTATTCCCTTACCGGGACATTCACAACATCTCTAGTTCTTGAAGAAAAGCATCAACACGTCTCTTACCTTCAAGCCATACGAATCCCTCGCGCGGAGGTGGCAGTACTTTGTGTCAGATATATCCAAACACCCCAGCTCCCCGCCGTGGCTTTGCTCTGGCTCTCCCGGGCTTTCAGGCAGACTTTTTGGAATTCGGCATTCACGCAGAGGAGAGGAAAAGGGAACAGATCACCTGCCTGACCCCTGCAAAGCGGGACGCACGCAGATGAAACTTGCAGTGTTATCCCCGAGCTGAGCTAGCGACTGCTCCAACTTCGGGAGCTGGGAGCGGATGAGCTTCCAGGGAAGAGGCGATTCGGGGCGAAGCTCTCCTGCGGTAATTCCCGGCCGATTCTTTCAGCGCAGGGCCGCGTGGAAAAGCGGCGGCTCCCTCTCCGTCTCCCGGAGCCCAGATTTGGCTAGCTGGTGCTGAGAGCCGCCCCTTCCTCCCACGCCGCCATCCCAACAACCTGTTTCCACTCCCGCTCCCTTGGCTGCCCGCGGGCTGCGCCTTCCCGCA
>WHYT01014403.1:62140-91203 GCA_009806455.1 Tetrax tetrax
CCCTGCCCTGCCCTGCCCAGGGATGCCGGAGGGTCCGGGGATACGGGGGAGACCCCAGGGGGCACTCCCGGGGTGAGGGCTGGGGATGCTCTGCAGGGGCTGGGAGTGCTGGGCATCCCCCCGCCGCCGCCGACTCGCTGCCCCTGCCTGTGCCCGGGTCTCTGCGTAGCTGTCGGGTCTCACAGGAGGGAAAATACGGAATGACCCTCCAGTACGGATAGGAGAGGAAAGGAAGGCAGAAATTTGAGGCAGGAAGCTGACTGTAGTTGTTACTTCTGCTGTAAACAGCCTGTATTGTTCCTTTGTGAAGAAGCAGTTCAGTGCCGGGAAGGGGCTCGCTCACCTGCATTCTTCCCCAGCAGAAGAGTCCCGGCACGGTCCCGTGTATTTGCTGACCGCCCAGGCTACAATTCTCAGCAGTGCTCCTGGTTTAAACACTCTCTGTAATGGTAAATAGCTCTCTGCAATTCAAATACCCAGAGAAACCATTTCCCCAAAGGATGATGAAAGTGTAGCTGCTGTTGTAATACTTTAATATCTTCTTATAGTTTAATATCTTTAATACTACCTCACTTTCAAAGCATTAGGAGTCTGTAATTTGAAGGATGTTTCCTAAGAAAGATTTTCTTCTTTCTAGAAATGGCTTATTCTCTTTTCTGAATGTATTTTTCGTGCTAGCAAATAACACTAGACAAAGAGAAACTGCAATGAAACCCACCCCTGTGGTTAGGTTTTAAAAAGATTTCAGGATTTTCTGCAGAGGAGTGGATCTAGAAATACTGCTTTCAACCTTTTCTGACCGCGGAACCCTAAACATTTCACAGCAGAGCTACTGACCCCTTTAGGATATTGCACAGATGAACTGCTGCAAAATGTACACATGCTTCTTTTTCTGAGTCATCTTCAGCAGTAAAGCCAAAACGAATTCTCTTGAACTTTCTAAGTGTTATTGAAATAGTTTCATTTTTTTTTCTAAGTAATGTTCCGCTGTGAGTTTTGCAGCGCTGAGGTGGCCAAATGAATACCAGAGCTGACACCGTGAGCACAGAAGGCACAGCCAGCCGCAGGAATGGCTGTAGCACTGCAGTAACCTGGACGTATTCCTCCCAAGGCTAAGCTGTTACTCGGTGCCGGTGTAGCAACTATCAGATGTCATTGTTTTGGTCTGTCTAGAACACTGATTTCTCCTTGAAAAGGAGGACAGGAGCGTTTTAGTGCGTATGATATTTAACTTGCCTCAAAAAAAAGTATTTTATTTAGCAGATGGACAACATTTCTTTGAGATGGTTATGCTTCTTTTGAGGCCAAGAAGAATCTTGTCCTCTCCTAGCCTCCCTGGGCTTCCAGTGATGTCACAAATATGCTTTGCATGCAGTCGTCTATAAGAAAATCAACTATGCTCCGTGTCAGGAAACCAGTAATTTAGTAATTAATAGCCGGGTAAGCTATTTAATGGGTGAGCTCTGAGTCTCGCTGACTCTTTGCCATCTGCCTGGGCCTTTTGATTTACGGTGAAGAGGTGTTTAACTGCTCCTAAGAGTCACATCTGTGTGGTGCTGCCGCCGCGATTTTTCAGCCCTACTAAAGTAAACAGCTTTTATCCTGTCCCCCAGAAAATGATGAATTAAAGCAGTGGCTGGTCTGCAGGGAGGTGGTCTTACCTCTTGCCTGGGCTAGAAATGCACCTCGTCTGGGAGTCTGCAAGGTGAGGAACTGCATCCTCAGCTGGTGCAAACTGCGAAAGACGTTACTTGGGCTGTGCAGCTGTCCTTAGGAAGTTTAGAGTGAGATTCATTTCCCTTGAATTTTGTATCAAGAATTTCAATAAATGCCCTACGGTTAGATGAATCATGGGAGAGAATAAAGCACAATAACAAGAAAAACTGACATACAACCCCCCCCCCCACTCTGAACCTGAAGCCAAAACAAAATGAAACTTCAAAACTACAAGTAAAGCCTTCTTATAAGAAGCAAAATCTTAATTTTTCTTTTTTTTTTTCCAGTGTATTTCTGGTTTGTGATGGCTCAGAGGAAGCTCTGTGACTAGCTCTTTGCTTAGAGGTTGTTCAACAGCAGCTCTCTGCAAGTAAACAATTCTGCAGAGTTGTTCCTGGTGAATTTGGAGTAGACACATCTCTCCTAGGACATACCTCCCCTTTGATTTTAGGGATATAACAATTGGAGTACAGCTCCTGAGACAAATATCCCGAGGGGTTTTTTTGCAGTATTTCCTCAACAGACGTTCTCTCTTTTTGCTTCTCTAGCAGAAAACTTAGTTATCTGAACAGCACTGGAGGTGGAATAAGTTAATGCCTCCTGCACTGCACCATGCCACTGAAAAAGTAAAATGTCAGTGAAATACCAGTCATCAAGATCCTCACAAGTAGATAACTTATTATTTCACTGTTCTGTCACACGCTGCTGGTGTGGAAAGCTTTGAAGAACAGGAGATAGGGTCTTGACTGACAGCTTTATTCCTCTGATGCAAGGAATAGTTGGCCACAAATGCAGAAGAGGAAATGTTTCTGACTCCTCTAGGGATGAGAGAGAGCTTTCTCAGGGTCCAGTTCACAACTGTAGGATGAGCTTCCCTGCAACTTTATGGCAGCTTTGTTGCCTTCTGTGTCAGGCCCATCGCTTTGGCTTTCTGGCATCAGCATTCAATAAATATAAAAATAAGGAAGATTTTTGGAGGAAAATACTTTGGTGTACACGATTCTTCCTGAAGTGTAAAAACACGCAGAAATCCTTGATGTTGATTGATTGATACAAGTACATCGCACACGGTTCTGAATGGCGCTCAGGTCTCGTATGAAGCCTGGCACACAGAGTGACTCAGGATAGCGCAGGGCTCTCCACGGTGCAGCGCAGGAGCCGAGCCCTGCTTCGCTCACAGGAGCTGCTGGGCGTCTGGATCGGAGCACTGGGTTCTGCAGGCTGCTGAAAAACGCCGTTCTTCCCTGGGTCAGTGCGCTGCAGGTTAGGAGGAAAGTCAGAGGCGTACGTTAACAAGCCCAGGCTATTCAACGCCAGCAGCTCCTTCCTCTGTGGCGCTCGTGCTCCCCTGTAGCCAATATTACACCCTAGATTTAGCAACTGAAACCCCCGTCCAGGGTCAAAATGCCAATCCCGCTGCTTCTTGCGCTGCCTGATGACAGTCCAGATTGCCGTTCTTTCTTCATCCCTCTACCAGCACCAGCTGGAGTATTTGAGAAAGGTCAGGATGGATCCATGTGCACATTGGAACGGAAGTTGGCAGGCCTTCTCTCTCATCATGTGCGCGGTCTTCCTTCACAGAGGGCTGCTGCAAAGTCATTTGGCTGGATGTTGTGCCGCTTTCACCATAAATATATAGACTATTACATTAGCATTTTTTGCAGAAGATGCTCTCTCAGGGTAGACCTGTATCTGACTTCTGAACAAAAGCCTTTAACCTCAGGAAGGCAGATTACTCATTAGGAGCCTCGTGAACTTGAATGCTCTGCATTTTTTTCATCTGTTCTGCCAAAACAAGTAACGTTACCAGACTCTTACTTGTACTCCCCTCTATTGCAGAGGGAGTCTTTGCTTTCATCAGTGAAAGAGGCACGTAGAATTATTAGGGTCAGAATTAGCTTCAGGGAAGTTATTAGCTCTGTGCCTTGCAGTGGTGCGTGAAAGCTGGTTAGTCCTGCCGGAGAAAGTACCTGCTACTTATTACAGGCTTGCCTTTAATTCCCTGATTTCAAATGTATCCTTCGGAAACCGGAGCCCTTGCCATAGCTGTCGGAGCTGTTTT
Source organism: Tetrax tetrax (assembly GCA_009806455.1). Lineage (NCBI taxonomy): Eukaryota > Metazoa > Chordata > Aves > Otidiformes > Otididae > Tetrax > Tetrax tetrax. The sequence goes on from WHYT01014403.1 coordinate 65,919, forward strand.
AACCGGCCGCAGTCATAGTCTGACAGGAAGTCTGCTGTCGAGTGTGCTGTACTGGGAATTGAACGAGCCAGCAGAAACGATGGGCTGCCTCGGAGGTACCTCGCCTGACGGGGAGGAGAGGAGAGGACTGAGTCGCTTCATTTCAAGTTCAACAAATCAATAGTCTTTCTGCGTGAAATTTCTTCAGAAGGCAAGATGGATATTGATATCTCTCTGGAAAGGATATGAATTCTCATCTTATATCTTCTTCAGACATGGGCTAGGAGAATGCTAGTTTCTCCCATGAATAAGGAGTCAATAGTGAGTTCAAAATATTTCTTTACAAAAGCAATGCACCAGAAAGTTCTAACGTTAAAGAGAGGATGGGGAAAAGGGAGCTCTGACCTGCCTCTGCTGCTGATTTACTGTAGGGCACAGAGCAAGTTTTTGCCTTTTATCTGCGTTAGCCTAAAGTCAGGACGAAGTTTCCGGATTACCGTGGGCTTGGAGTTCACATATTAATCAGCATCTCATGTGCTCAACCAAGACCCGGCCCAATCTGCATTCTCTACCTGGGTTGGGGAATAAAGCCTGTCTCCTTGCAGACAAATTTACTGTTAAACGCTTGATCTGGGCAGCATGACTTAAACTGCCCTGCGTGCCCTTACTGCGCCTGACACAGCCCCAGACGGGCAAATGTGACCCTGCTGTCTTGAGCTGAAGCCTCTGCAAAATCTGAAATGCTGTGTAAGTGCCAGTACAGTGAGCACACTGCCATTCGTCTCTCTGCCGTGGATTCTTTCTGTGCCACGAGAATAGCAAAACTCACACATTTACTTTAACGCACAGAGTAGTCTGAAGACTTTCCTGGCTCCACCTTATTTCTTAAAATATCCCTGAATTTAGAAGAGTGCTGTACGACTTCTGTTGTTTATATTTTAATCATTTACTGTTTCTAACAGTTGCCTTTATCCTCTGAAGTGGTCTATTCAATTCCCACAGGATTCCCGACTGGGGAAATGCTATCAGTGCACATTGAAATAAAATATGATTTGCTGTAGCTGTGTTAAAAAAATATTGGCCCAGCTCTCTAGAGAGCAAATCCAGGCTGGAAGCAGAGCGTCAATAATAATTTGTAAGTGACTGCAGGGTTGAAACGCACACACTGACACTCCTGGGGTTGCAGAGCACATAGCTCTTAGTTCTCAGGGTGGCTTTTTGGAAACTGAAAACTCAGTTTTTTTTCCTGCTTGTGGGTAACTCTAAAAGATGTGCTGCTGGCAGGGGCCAAGGTTTCATGGCACTGCTGTTGCTCTTCACCAGCTGGTGCCTTTTGTGCTGGATGCTCCTCTGACGGAATGCGGTATTTTTCCTGGCAGATAAGGACAGGACCGTGGTGATTTAGAAGGAACCTGTCTAGGTGCAGCTTATGAATTCTGACTAACCTTAGGAAAATTCAGTACCTAAATATTCCAGTGGCAATGGAGTTGGTCAGGTGCTCTCAGAGCCGTGCTTCGCATCAGGGAAGCAGGGAAATGCTAAACTGCCGTGGCCTCCATTTGGTTGGAGACACTTGCAGAGCACGTGTGTGAATGTCCCAAAGTTTGAATGCTGACTAGGTTGTTTTAAAAGAGAGGAGGAGGAGAGTCTCCCTGTTCTCTCCATCTCTTTGTCTGGTGTTTTTTTTTCTGCTGACAAAGGCCCTTGGGAACCTTGAGTGTTGGCAATCAGCTTGGAAAAATTCACCTGGATCGCAAGAGCCTCTCTTCTGCCTTTTTTTTCACCTCCTTGTTATTTTCCCAGAGCTCGGCAGCCAATGGAGCCGTGTAATTAAAGTTAATTGTGATTACTTGGTGATGCAACAGCCTCCCCAGTGACATGGCTTCAGGGGCCTCTGGCTCGCATATGGCTGCTGCCTGGAGCTGCCTTCTGCCCTTTTTCGGATCCAGACCTCCCTGGGAATTTTTCTCCATCGTGCCTCCTTGGCACACTGTGATTTCAGAAGTATCTGCATTAAATAACCCATCTTTGTTTCTGGTGGGGGGAAAAAAAACCAACAACAAACCCCACCACGTTTCTAAATAGCACTCAAAATATCTAATTTAGCGTCATTATTTGCTGGTGTGGTGGCTACTCAGTGGACTGGAATACGGTCAAGGCGAAGACAAGCGGTGCTTCTGGTGCTGTGCCCTGCGGATGGCAAGCGCGTTGGCTTCTGCGGACAGGTGAATGAATTGCTGGGCTCTTGGGCAGCACGCATTTTAAATGAGGGCCACAAATATGATGCAAATTCCATGCTGATGCTAGAATGAATGTTTGATGGCTATTAAATTGCCACTAGACGGGCTAGAAGCGAGCAATAAAGGACACAGCAATGAGCCAAACAGAGTAGCCAGTAAATACCTGGTACAAGGCGCATTTTCCTAAGCATCCGAGCGGTTTTATCCATGTGGCACGGAGCTAAGCGAGCTGCTCTGCCGTGGCGTGCCACCCACAGAAGAGTAGCTCCATGTGATCGAAGAGTCGGCCAGGCAGGCCTGGCCGTGGCTGTGTCCGGCCGCCGCGGCACCGCAACCAGCATGGGCGAGAGCCCTGGCACGGTGAGTGGTGCAAGCTCAAGGAAGCCCAGAAGGGAGGCACAGGCTCGAGTCTTCTCCTTCTCTGTACTCCTGGCTTCATCTGCGGTTTGTGCCCCCGAGGTTTAGACACAGCCCAAAGCTGAGTTCAGGCTTGTGCTCAAAGAGAAGCATCGATTCATCCTGGGGAGCTGTGGCTTCATCCATCCCCAGGTGCTGTTTCCCATCTGCTTCATACCCACGCGTACACAGCTAAGTAGTCCGGTTTACTCGCCCGTTTCTGGATCGTGAAGATCTCTTCAAACCCTGACCTCCCTGCCATCCTCTGTTTGCGTAGAGGGCGCTCTACCAGCTCACTTGCGGAAATTTTATTCACGAGGTACCTGGATCCTCTTTGCAGTTAGGGAAATAATTACTTTACGCGATATAATTTGCTTAAAACCATGACAGTTTTAACTATAGTTTAAGGCTAAATGACTGTTCAGCAGACAGCTGGTAAAATTCACCCTGTAATAAGACTGCAGCGATGTAAACAAGCCCAGCCCATTTAGGGCTTTGAGTTAATGTAGATGTCAAATACTACTTTCAATATCTCTAAATTTCCCAAACCATCAGACATTTCCCTCCTTTATAAATGTATTTATAATAGATCTCATCCTTTATCACCTGAACTCACAACACATGTCTGTCCTAAATCCCTACAATTGCTTATGTTTGACTATAGCTTAACCTCAGAAGAAACATCACCTAATTTGTTGAACTACTACAGGCACCGGTGACACAAAGTAATGACGAACAGCTTTGGGGAGCTCCAGGCCTGGCTCCCGTGTTGCCTGGAACATGGCTGTTCCAAAGAAAGCTCAGCCTGAAGCAGCTGAAGATGACAGTGCTTTGGCCTTTGGAATAAAACCTGCCCCAAGATTTTCTCCCTGCTCTGCCGGGCTCCCGTGGTGGCTGTGCTCTGCTTGAGCAGGATCTGAGTTTACCTTCTCTTATGTGCCTGCTCATGGTAGGGAGTGGCTTTTAAAAGCCATCTTGATGGAGAGCGATGCTTTCTGGGCGCTTGGGTGCGGGCAGGACCCACAGAAGGCTGAGGTGAGGTTCACGTGCGAGTCGGGCGCGTGCTCTGCGGAGCCATGCTCCGGACCTTGGAGAACCACAGCCGATTAAGGGACACAACCAAATCAGGCTTAGGCAAGATGGGCTGGGAGATTGTGGGGCTCTGATGATGGTAATGTGGACAAACGGGGGGCTTGGCACTTGATCTCGGGTTTACCGGTATCGGCAGAAAGGCTGCTGATCGCTTCCACGTGCCGTGCATCAGGCTTTGCGTGTCTGAGTCAGCCAGCAGAAATCATACTTGTGGAGAAGCCGAGTCAAATTCCTGAAAACTAAACTCCTTTCTTTGCAGCCTCCCAGCAGGCTAAGTAATGGCAAATAATTCTAATTTAAATCCGAACCAGTAGGGAAGTATCTCTGGGGCCTGATGTCCTCTGTCCTGCTCCGTTATAACAGCGATACCGTTGTAATTATGGTGATACTGCTCAAAATTCATTTGCGGTTGCCCGAGTTGTGGAGATTTATCGTTTGGTAATTATCTTGCTGGAGTCTTGAGGATGGAATAATCTCCTCTATTTACATAATCGACACATCAAAATCTTTAGAGCAGGGCGTGCTATCAGCAGATGGCCCTGCCGTGTGTGGTAGGACGCCTTAGTTTTTATAGCTCATGTTGCGCCCAATCTCGGTGTCTGTTTGCCTATAGCAAAGGTTTACTGTCTGCTAGTAATGAAGTGTAATTCCCGTTAATAGAGAGCTCTTCCTGCGCCCTGCCAGCCTGCCGACGGCCGCTCCGAGGCAGCCCGGGCCCGCCGCTGCGAGGGGCAGGGCTGTGGAGGTGACAAAGCGGGGACCCGCTGCTCCCCGAGGAGGTGACCGCTGTCGCTGCCTGCCCACACCAGGCAGAGCTGGGAAGGAAAACTCAAACGGCACCTTTGTCAATTCACGGGCAGAACAGGGATGTGGGTGTTTTTAGGACTGGTTATTTTGCTGACGCCCTGCAGTCCACATTCTGGTCAGTTGCAGGAAAAGAAAACTGATGGTGTCGGGACGTATTAGGTTGCTGAAGTGACACAAAACTTGTGAGGCCGTACTGCTCCAGTGCTTTGACCTGGGCCGGTTTCCCCATGGAGTGCCATTGCTGTGGGAACTCACGGTGATTCACCTACCTGCTCCTGTGAAGCTTTTCAAAATATTTGTATTTCTGACAACAAACACAGAGTTCAAGAAACTCATTTCCATAGTATTTTTGTAAAATGAGGTGCATTGTAGTCAATTTCTTTCAGACCAAAAGAAACAAACCCAGCTTAAGGATACACAGCTGCCGACCAGATCTCAGCTGTGTGTTCTTTGTGTGGTTGAGCTGCTCCAACGCCTCTGTGCGCCCTGTCAAGTGTTCAAAAAGCACGGATTAAACTCTGGGATCGAATTGCTGAAAGATAAGTCTTGCTTATCTCAACCTATGAGTCTGCTCACTTTTGCCGCTTTTGAGTCTCTCCGCCTGGGCGGGGGGTGAGTGAGCAGCTGTGTGGTGTTCAGCTGCCTGTTGGGGTTACCATAGCAGCAGCTTGGTGTTGCTGTAGGAGCAACTAATGTGCTTGTGTCTGGGCTGAGTTGTGGCCATCGGGGCGCCAGTTCAGGGTGAGCGGGTGCAAACGCGAGCTGTTGGGGCAGAGTTGCGGTTGCATGGGTTGTGCAGCGGAAGTGGCGTGCAGAGCGTCAACCCGGCTGTCTCAGGCTCTGTCCTTCTGCTGCACCGTAGTGGTTTTTTGTCCCTGGTAGTAGTGGACACTGTTTCTGAAAACTCTCTTTGCTCTCACATTCTAGGGTCAGAGAAATAGAATTTCTTGTAATACGTAAGTATAATCTCTATCTTTTCGTGAAAGTAGTTCTGTTTCCAGTTCCTGCAGATTGGCATTTGAGATTCTTGGGTAAGGTTACCTGTTGTGTATCCCATCAACAGGAACCTTTCTATAATATTTAGCTTTGTGGGTAGCTGAACATCTCATGCCTGAATTCCTGTGACTTTATTCTGTAACTTACAGTAGTGCCGGTGCATTCACACTGCCAGGCTCGTTGCAGGCAGAGCTGGCAGCTGCGTTGTCTGCTCTTCTGCTGCTCTGCTTGTTTTCTGAAGCCCATCAGCAAACCCACTGTTTTCCATGTAGTCAGGAGTTTGTCAGTTTTGTTTTGAATCGGGCTGCTGGGGCCGTATGTGTGCGGGGAATAAAAAAGTGGATAGATGAATACTCTGTTAGTTCAGGTTGATAGAGCCTCCCCAAAAGAGCACTGCACAGGCATTTGTACTGGGGCTTGGGATGTGCAAATGCGGGGCTGGGACCACTGCTCTCAGAGTTGCCATGATAGTTTTCACAGCTGTAGAGTTCGCCTGGAAGTGAAAGGGGAGAAAATACCATAAAAGCTCTTGTCTGCAGAGCTTTGGAAAGTCAAAATAACACAAACCAGATCGCCCTGTTCATCAGCGGATGTCACAGCCGCAAACCCCTGGGAATATTGAAATCCATTTATTTTAGATGGGCTGGTTTCTCTTCTGCGTTTTCAACATGGCTTCGGGTATCTGCCTCGTGATGTTGTCCCCTCTGTGTGATATTTACCACTTGGGGATCCTTTCCTGCCTGAAGTGAGCGTGGAGATAGTGCCAAATTTCAGAAGTATTGCTTGCGACACGCTTTCCTTGGTGTTCTGTTCCTTTCGGTACACAGCGCTCGTTTCAATCACCATATCGAGATCTGTAAAGAGAGCAAAAGCCTGTCCACCACGGTTCCTGCGTAGAAGAGTTCGTGTCTGCGCGCTACGGAGCTCACTGACTCACAAGGCAGCAGGGGAGATGAATGGGGATGCAGCGAACGCCGCGCGGTTGGTGGGTTGGACAAAGCTTAACGGAGCATATGTTTTAATGAGCTATATGCTGCCCCTTGAAAAGGGCATTTGCATCTTTCTTGAGATAAATAAACCAGAGAGCTGACTCATCAGTAGCAGGAAATTAAACTATTCCTTTTATTTCATAAGTTGGCAACGGCAAGAAGATGTGGGGGATTATATCAAACCAAAATTGCCTCCCTGAACTCTCACAGGTCTGCAGTGAGCTTGCAGCTTTGTCCGCTGCAGGCACAGAGCGGCTGCTCGAAGGGGTTCTCGCAGAAAGCTGCGGTGAAATGCAGTGGAGTACCGTCCCCAGGGTCATGTAGAAATGATGAGATAATACAGCATCTACCGCTCCGGAGCGCTGTTCTCACGGATGCAGGAATGTCCTCAGCGCTGAACGGTTACTGTGATCCCCTCTGGCGTTCTGGGTGCCTGCAAATACAGCCCACAGCCGCTTGATGATGACCCGGGTGAGAGAAAAAATAAAAATTAAAAAATCAAACCTCCCTCTATGCTCAGATTTTCTCTGCACCACTTATACGTACTATAATAATCTCTTCTGTCTGCTTTAGCCCTCACGTTAGCTCTGTACTTTTTCCAGAGAGACCTGATGTTGTCTGAGCATCTTGATGAATTACCCTTCGGCCCAGAAGCTTGGCAGCGCTCCTTGCCCAGCTCTTATTTTATCTTGTGTCTTTTTGGACAGAAGTGATGGTGACCACAGACTGTGGTGATTTGGTTTTGTCTGGTTTTTTTAATATAAGGTTTTTTCTTTTCTATCAAAGTATTCAAAAAACCTCCCTTAAAACAGAGGGCTTGTGTCAGAATGGTGCTCTTGCGGAGAGGAAAAATGACACAAAAAACCTGATACGATTTAGAAAAGAAAGCTATTTTCCTGAGTGCAAGATTCCAGCTTGTCATTAGATTAAAAACCATACATATAAGAGGTTGGAATTGTGTTTCAAAACGAAATTTTCACTTCACATTTCTGAGCCTTGTAACTCTGTGCCTAAAAAATGACACCGGCATTTTTCAGCTGCCTTTACCATTGGTTTTATACTAATAATTACCAGTACTTTGTAATTAGCTGAGTGTTCTGAATCTCTCTGCCTGTCATCACAGAAATTGGGTTGTTCCCATGCAAGTGCGAGCATTCACGCGTTCTTATTTGCCTGCAGTCTCAGAGTTTTCCTTCCTTGACTGAAGTGTTTGTTGGTAAGACCGTTGCACCTGAAGCAGCAATAATCAAAACCTTTCTGGGTATCGCCCTCTGAGCTGTAATTCTTGGTGAACTCATCCAGGGGTATTTCGTCTTGATGAATTTATGGAGGATGGAGAGAAGGAAGCTTAGGTATGAAAACTCAGATTTCTAGATGATGTATTTTCTGTGCTGCAGATTTTTTTTTTTTTTTTCAGTACAATTTCAGATGCCCTGTGTGTATTTCTTCCCAGGATTTACCACTGACACCAGCCTGACCTGCTAGGCTCAGTGTCCCAGTACTGCAGGACAAGATGAGCAATGAGCAGCAAAAATTATCTCATTCCCTATGCATTTGTGCCTCATAGTTGGATTCTTGGCTGTCTAATAAGGTTTGTGCTCCGAGAGAGGATTCCCCGTGACTGAGGGTTTCACACTGACCTCTCCTGAGGGTTGCACTGATGTCCACTGATTTCAGGAGGTACCTTTTTTCTACTGAGGTGCTAATTTGGGACACTCTTCTTAATTCAGCTTCGTACTTTCACGAAGCATATAGAAATACACTCTCTTTGAGACTCCTTTCCATCTGCCAAGTTTGTTTGAAGTTGGCTGGGGGGGTCAGAGATTGCTAGAGTGAACTAAACCTCATTTTGTGGATGGACTTGTGGACAGCCAGATCACGTCTTCCTTGGAAACTGAGGAGAGAGGAAAAAAGCAAAAGGAAGAAGGAAAGCAATGGTAGCATTGAAACAAAGAGTTAACATCCGTCCGATGCTTTGCTACCCAAATTGGGGGAGTGGGCAACATAATATTTGATACATTTCCAAGGGTGGCATAAGAATTAATTAGTTCTTACAGAACCGAAAGTAATTTTCGCTGTCCCTGTTTACATCCTAATTAAGCAGCATTGTCCAAGATGGCCCAGCTGCACTCCCGGTTAGACAAAGTCCTTGCTTGAAGGTGACACAGAAGCTCCTGCCTGTCATCTGTCACTAAATGCATTGCCTCCCGCTCTCTGTTAATCTGCAGTGCCTTTCTGGGTCCTTCAGAGACAGGATGATTTCTGAAGAGATTAGAAGATAGATACATAAACTTGGCCTTGAAAGAGGAGTTTACTTAGGTGGTTCGAGATGACATTAATTCAGCTAGATCTGTTTCCAAAGGATTTACCGGTGTAGTTCTCCTCATGCAGTCTTGCTTTTCAGCTGATCTTCAAAGGATTTTGTTCCCTTAAGTGGGAAAAATAGGAAAAAAAAAAAACCTCCTTTCAAGTGTAATTTTTAATTATGCTTCTCATTAGGGGAAAAAAACTGTCACATAAATTATGCCTTCCAATTGTCACACAAAGAAAATCAAGTGCCAAGTTCACGTTTGCCTTACAATTTGGATCGCTCTTATACACAGAGCATTTTGTTGTGCTAATGTGGCCTGTGAAATGCAAAATAGCCGTGCTGGGGTCTGGAGATGCTCTGAGGAGGGAAATTGAAAGCAGGGGATACAAAACCTTTCACCTAGCCTGTTCCATTTTTGAGGAGATAAAAGCTACGTATTGTGCATGTATCTATATTTGAAGGACCTCTGTTAGCGGAAGAAAAGCCCAGTCTTAAAAACAGCTTAGGCTGGATTTTGAATCTGCTTATGAGGCCACTCCAGATGGCACCCGGCTGCAGAGACCTCTTCTTCTGCATGTCCCCTCTCTGGGCTCCTCCTTCGGAAAGCGAAAGAGATGGGCTTGTGGTTTTACCAGACCTGATACTGGGGAAGAGCGATTCCAGAAGTGGCATCTGCAACATAAATCTGAGCTCTTTCCTTTGAGACCTTAGGGGACCTGAAAGTCAATCTTCTGCTTTAACAGCAAATCAAAGACCTAGCGGTTAAGCCTAAGGAGAGTCTGGGTCTTCTCCTAGAGTCTACAGAGCTTCTCACCCTTGCATCTCCGTTCACGCTTTGAAGAGTGAGTGACAGGTTGCTGGGTGCCAATGGATCCTTTATACAAACCTCAAAGCGGCAGGGCTGTTGGAATCTTTTCCGTGGAATCATTCCCAGCGCGGCAGGTAACACGGCAAGGCGCTGGGTTTGACCGTACCTGGGGAGGGCTGCTGAGAAAGTCTTCTCCTCGCCATCATCAGCCTTTGCGTTTGAAAGGCGTGCTAGGGCTGAGGCTGCAGCTGCTCCTTGTTCTCAGGGCACGCGGGAAGGGGTTACGGGATGCTCATCCCTAGCATGCCCTTGGTCTCCGTGCTGGGAATCTCTGCAAAGTTCAGGAAGAGCCTCGCCTCTGTTTACAGAGAGCTCACCTGCTGTGATCAGCCCAAGCTTCCTTCCCTGAGGAGACTCTCATTCCTGTTAAATAAAAGCCGGCAAAGGTCAATGCTGCATGCCAGATGAGTCAGGTTGGAGCTCGCAGGATTTTCCCAAGACAGGAGTTGACTTTGGGTCTCCTGCGTTTGAGGCCAGCGTCCAGGGACCAGGCTTTGCTGTTGTTCTTTCCTTTCCGTTTTGTGGAAACTCACAGTTAAACTGTAAAACCCAGTATATTTAGAAAAAAACATCTTCTCAAGGATGTTCTAACCATCTCCGTTTACTAATTCCTCCCCGCTCCGCTACCAGCAAAGGGTTGTTTCATGAGTTAGTAAATCAGTTTTAATAGGCAAATTGGTGCTTGGAGATTATCTGCACAGTTTTTTTTTCCTTTTATTTTGCATTCATTTCAGGCTTAACCATCGAGTGTGCAGAATGTATCCCTGCTGCAATCAGAATACTTATGTTATTAAAAAAGAGAGGGATTTAACTGCTAATTGCGCAGAGATATTCTGCAGTGTGCGTCTCATCTAATTTAGATTAAATCAGCAGATAAGTGTGATAACAGACTGCTTTTTATTGAACCAACAAACAGGAAAACTCTGTCTTTAGGAGCTGCCTGCAAAGCTGTCAGTTCTGAACGGACGAATATTAACCTGCATGAAAATGTTAGCCTCCAGGCATTAATTCCTTTTGGCTCCACGGGTTTGGGCTGTCTCCAAGCCGACGTGGACTCTCTGGGAAGCGGGAATGTTTTCCGTTGTGCGTCCATACGCACGCTGTATAACGAGGTTTCGGTTGGGAGCCTGGGTACTGCTGGTGTGCAGCAGCCTGTAAATAGCGCAGAAAACATGTCTTGTACGGAGCCCATCTGCCACAGGGGAAGCTGCTGCCTCTGAGGTATTCCTGCTCCTCTGCTGACGCTTCCCTGGTGCTCGGTTTGTCTGGGATGGGCACCGTTCAGGTTCCCGGGCAGAATCCGTGTCTGGCTGCTGGGGTGTAGTGGGGGAAACAGGAGATTCTGTCCGGTGAGGCTGCAGCACCACGATTCCTCCCAGCGTTTCTCCCTGTCCGTAACCTCCTGGGCTGCCTCTGCACCTCACTTACTCAACAAAGGCCAAACCCCCTCCCCTCCTTTCTGCTCCCTCTGCTCTGCCTCTCTGTTTTCTCGTCCTGTGCCTGGCAGTGGCTGTCACAAAGCGCTGTCGATCCTCGAATCGGTGACCAAATTGGCCTGTACTGATTTCAATACCGTTTCCAAAAAGCACACCCAGCCGGGGAGACTGGTTATTCTGCGGGAAGGCAGCTAAAGAGAACAGATAAAGGGACTCTGGCAAACGTGGAAGCTGGATGACCAGGAAAGCCAGCAGGCTGTTCCCTGGACGCCTGTTCTTGGCCAGCGTTTAGGCAGATCTGAAATACGGTGATGTGCAAACCGTATCCTTCCATCTGTGACTCACCGCCTAGAGTCGGTGTGTGCCCGGCATCTCAACTGCGGAATCCTCTGATTCCAGCTTCTCCGTAGCACAAGGTCAGTACAAGATAATCTCTCCCCTGCATCCCAAAATGCTCAGATATTATTTCCCTTGCTGGTGTTAATAGTAGCTTTCAAAGTCACTTTGCCAGGCAGAAAAGAGGAACAGAAAGACAGGGAAATGAGCAGGGTGAATATTGCCCTGCCTTACTTGAGCTCATGAGGAGCTGCAAGGTCGTAGAAAGCAAGGACGCAGGTTCCCGTAGCTTCCCTGACAGAGCTGCTCTGGGGCACCAGTCAGCCCCGCCGCCACCGATGGAGCAGAACTACGCGTTGTGGGGGTCGGGGGACCCATCTCTGCTCCCTGAGTGACCCTGGGCGAGCGAATATGAGCTGCAAGCGTTCAGTGCTGTTAGATGCAGGCTCAGGCAGTCCCTGGGCCGGCATCAGGTACCAGAGTTGGCTCCTGAAGCACTGGTCCTTGCCGTTGCCGCTTCAGCTGCTCCGTGGCTCAGTAAGGGGCAGCAGTGCTGCCTCCGTGAGTTGCTGTGGAAGGAGGAACCTGCATTAAGCCCCGGTTTGGGTGAAGCAGGTCTGATGCCCTGCTCCGACACAGGCTTTTTCTGTGTTCTCTGCCATGTCACCTAATCCCCCTGCACCTTGGTTCTGCGTTGATGGAGTGACAGCGAGGATCCCTTTGTTCCTGCGGTAAATGAGTGCTGTGCAGGTGACAGGCAGGGCTGAGAGGCATCGAGATGCTATGGTAACGGCTGGATAAGTATCACAGATGAAAACTGCTCTAGCGCTGCCGTTATTTGTTGGGAGATGAGGTGCCCTATTTCCCCTTCCCGAGTGTCCCCTGCATTCAGATTTGCTCACATATTATAAAAAGAAATCTCACTAGCATTAAGCAACGCACATAACAGGCTACATGAATATCGGCAGCAGATGTCAACGGGCTTAATTGGAAAGGTACTTTCCTCTTAGATTAGGACTCTGAGCCAGGGACTTGTATTAACCCTGCAGCAGCCCAGCTCTGCTCTGTGTACCGAGCAGGCCATCGATGAAAAAATATCTGCTGGTTAAACCGGTGACGGTTAATGTATCTGCATGGATGTCTTCCCGCAGGTCCAGTCATTTCAGAGGAAAGTGCAAAGCCCTCTGCAATTGCAGGATTATTTGACCAGGGAAAGCTTTTCCTTGCATTGCCGGTGGAGGTCTGATGTGTCCTGAGAGAGGTTGCCGTCCCTTCTAAGGCACCCAAATTTTTAATCACTTTTCAGAGTAAGACATGGTGCTCATCTGGACGCACCGTGTGATGTTCATTCCACAGCTTTGGCAGATGCTATTTTGCGCTTGCGCTGCTCGTCCTGGATTTGCGTATAGACAAATAATAGTTCCCGGTTGTTTCTTTTTCTCCAATTGCCTTTCCAACACCAGGGAAATATATAAAAATCTACGGCAGGATGGGAAGGGAACTAATTGCTTAACAAGGCCTAGTTAGCAAAGGATTCTCACAAGGAAGTCCTCCCTGGGTAATTGCTACTCCTTTTCAACTGTGAATACAGGAAGATAAAATAGTTTTAAGAAGCTTAATCAAGTCCTCGCAAAGTGCCGCTAGCACCCAGTAGCTGAGCCGTGCTCGATTGGGGCTGGAGTGGGGAGGGTGCTCCTGCAGCTCCTGGCTCCAGCCCCGGCAGCGCCTGCTTCTGCTGGCGTGATAAACACGTGCTGCAGAGGAACAGCACTAATTATGACCCTGTCACCTTCATCAGCTCCCCACTAATTGTTTGGGCTTTTTTTAATCTCGGTGCTTGGAGATGAAGCATGATGTTTGGTTCTGCAAAGGAGTTGAAAAGAAAAGAGAAGAAAGAATTGCTTTTTAAAATAGAAGCATCAGGTAGATCTTTCTGTTGGATTTGAAATTCAAATGACAGGAATTATAACTATTTTTTCTGTTATTGAAGGAAGGCATGGGCAATTTTAGAGGCCTTTCTGGAGCTGTCCATGCTGACTCTGAATCCACTGATCCTCCTTGGTTTGTGCTCACATGGTGCTCCGAGCCCAGAAAAAGGATTCTGTGTTGTGTCGAAATAAAACTTCCCCAAATCTCTCCAGGCATTGTCAGACAGTTCAGAAACCTCACCAGTGACAATGCTCTTCCTAGGTTTTGAGGATGAAGGATGATATCTCCTTGTTGTGAGTTCTGTGGATCTCGGAAGAACAAGGATTAGGGCTCAAGCCTGCAGGCTGCAGGAAAAAGCATGGCTTGTCTTTTCCTCCTGCCACCCCAAAATTAGCAAGTCAGTGGAACAGTATCTGAATGTTCTGACGGACGTTTCTTGAGAGTGATGTGCTGCTGTTTGAGGCTATCTAACACCTATGTGCAAGCAAAAGACCGAATACCTGACAAAGTGACATTCAAAGCTCAGATTTGTTTAGGGGTGAGACTCGCATTCCAAATTCTTCTCAGGTGCCCTTTGGAAGGGACCGGGTAGGACAACATCTGACCACCGTGGGCAGATTGTGTCGCTGTACCAAGGCCAGCGTGTAAATGTGCCAGTGGCAGCCACTACGTTGACTTTCATGGCTCAGAAATGTTTGAAAATGATCTCTAAGATTTGTATGAAGTAAGGGAACTCTGCAAACTGTTAGCCAACCTTGCAGGGTTTTATTCTATCTGGGGATAGCCCTTGAGGCAGGACACTGTCCGCCACTTAGCTGTGGCAGTGGGAATGTTACTGCGCTGCGAGGCCAGCGACGTTTGCGAGGCAGCCCAGTGCGGCACAGATCGGTCTGTGATAGTGCTCAGCTCTTAGCAGAAAGCCTTACGCAGAGGGAGGTTGTTTTTATTTTCAGCTGCTCCGTCGTTTGCTCATCTGGGAGTTTGTTTCCTTTTTTCCTGAATGAATCTGCAAAGCATTGTATGTCACATCAAGGCTCTCGCTCGTGTCCTGGTTTGGTTTATGCCAGTCTCTAAAGGCACGTTGTAGCTGCAGTTGGAGGAATCTGTAGATATCACCCAGCGCACCAAAGAGCTGCTGCGGAAACACGTGGCGTTCCTAAGGGCCGTACAGCAAGACGAGATGTACGCACGGGGCTTTCAGCACCGGACGCTTCCTCAGCCACCTACAAGCTCCCTCTTACGTGACCACCTTTGCCAGTAGAGGTGAAAAGCAGGGAGGGTCGGGGGGAAGTGTGAAAGGTCTGGCAGACTGGAGGGAGAAGGTGCCCACCTGAGGTCCCCCACTGTGGGACCTCCTACACTCCAGCTCTCTGCATCTCCACTTCTCCTGGAAGCTTTGGGTCTGCCTTGACCGTTTGGGCTTTAAGTTCCCTGGAAGAGCAGCCCGTTCCTCTGCATCTGCTCAGCATGGCAGCGTTTCTGTGGTCCCTGCGTGAGACTCGGTGCAGCACGTTGGCTGTTCCTTGCTATGGGGCAAGCTGAACAGGGGGGATACCTTTCTTCTTAGCTTTGTTCATTGGCAAACAAACATTAATCGTGATTTGAAGGTGCCTTGCAAGGCTCCTTACTGACATTTTTGCATCCTCATCCTTTGTAGCTGTTGAGCACTGACTTAATGTATAGGTGTGCACCCCCATGGTGGTGGGGTTTCATTTTCTAAGAGCAGCAGAGCAAAAATATCAGAGCAAGGCATGGCTCTCTCCACCCCGGTGAGATTTAGTGTGGCAAGTGACTTAATTGGTATGTTCACGTCTTGGTACAAACACTTAAGTGGAAAAAGTGCCCGTAAAGGAATGAAGCCAACTATATAAATAATGATGAAGGCCATAAATGTCATCCTCCTGCATGAAGCCAGTCAGTCTAGGCCTGATTTCCCATGGCTGCCTTGAATGATTTCCACGAGCAGTTGCTCCGGTAGCCTGTGAAGGAAAACTAGCTTGGAAAGTGAAGGCTGGTTATTTCCAGCTGCCGCAAGGCACGCAGACAAAGGAATATCCTGACTGGGAACCGGGAGATGTCTCTGGCTCCAAAGGAAGAGGATCAGCCCGTGCTTCACGTGAGCGGGGAGGGCTGGAGGCAGTCATGCATATGCATTATTTGCTCTGCAACTGACGCACGGCAATCAAGTGCAAACTCATTTATATTTTAAATCCAAACTTTAATTGCCAGCCCACGTTTCTCTGTGTGTGTAGGCAGAAGGGAGAGCTCTTCACCCCGCTGCCTGTGGATGCTGGGAAGGAATTGCGAAGAGCTGCCTCCATCCAAGGCTGAAGCTCTTTTCACACAAAGCCTTGTGCAAAAAGTCACAAGCCTAAACGGAGTTGTTATCTTTCAGGAATCATTTTCCATCTAGCTAATCCCCTTGCTCAGGCCATGAGCTGTTTTGTCACACCTCTAACGTTAAATACAGATTCACTGTCTGCAGAGCAGACAAACTGTCCTCTGGTTGATTTTCTAGGAATAAACCTGTTATCTGTGACTAAACCCAGCTTAATGCCCTGACCTGTGAAGCCATCTAGAGGTAAAGGAGATCTACTTCACACTCCCGTGACTGTAGATGAGGGTGGTGGAGCACCATTTCCACACGCGCCCGCGCTGGCAGCGGGTTTGTCTTTTGGCCAACCCCTCCAGCTGTACGGGGAGCCGTGCTCTCGCGCAGCACCGGCCTTCCTTCCTCCTCACCCGGCCTTGTGCTGGGCTTGGCCTGGCCAAGCTGTAAGAAAAGTGTTTAATTTTGAGGTCACATATTTACGTTTGTGAATGCGCTTCAGATTTTGATGAACTTACTTGTATGAAGTGGCTTGCAATAGCTAGTAACGTTACAGTGAGCACCTGAAAATGAACTTTTTAGTCACAGCCTAAACCACGAACTGGACTTTTCTCTCTGGCTTACTGTTGATATTTCAGCAAAATATCTGAGCTGCCTCTTCTCAGCCCGCTTCCCTCTCCCTCTTGGCTCCTGGCAGCTGGATGTAGATCTGCTCAGCACCACAGGCAAGCCTCAGGGGGAGAGGAAGATTAATTGAAGACTTAATTTCTTCTATTTTCATTTGATTAGCTAAGTGGAAGAGGCATGAGTCGCTGCTTATGTGCTGCTGGGGGCCTCGTGTCAGCCGTGAATCACGGCTCCCGGCCGCCGCAGTCTGGTTGCGTGGCAGGTTAATTACGATGTTGTAGTAAACACTCTTGCAGGCTGGCCCATCAATTACTGCCCTCCGCACGCAAGCCATGCAACTCTTCTTCCGTCACTTAGCGGAGACGGGACAAAGATGAGAAAAAAGAGTCCGAATTAAAGCGGGATGGGTCAGGGGTCAGGAGCGTCTCTGGCAGGAGGGCTGGGAGATAGGAGCGGGTCTGAAGGGCCCGGTTCTCCAACGGGCAGCAGCCAGCTGGAGCCAGAGGAGCCGAGCTCATTGCCCAGACTGCCTTGGGTACAGTGAATAAATCACAGCTAGCGAGCAATCCATAAAATGAAATGTACTTGCACAGTGTTGCAGGAAAGCTAGATAATCCCAAACCTGTGAGTGACCGGCAAACGAGGAAACCGATTTTCCTTCTCCTCAGTCTTGGCAGCTTGACACCACTCGTTTCTGCTTGCCTTTGTGCCACAAAGGCTTTACTCGGTGCCCTTGAATTTCCCCTTCCTCATTTTGCCCTAGGCCACTCCTCTCTGTTTATCTTGATTTCTTTCTGGTTTTCATTGTTTTAATGTTAATTCTAGAGCCTGAGACAGACGGAGGGGCAAAGAGAAGATGTGCTGAGGAGTTACCATCAGCTTCCCTTTCATTATTAACGCTGCAACCGAATCAATTGGTCACTAGCACATTGCTAGGTTTGACAAACGTCCCGCCGTGTGGCGTGCCCGGGGCTGGCGCTCCTGAAGGACACTTCCATTGACCTGACAGCTTTTGGCTTTTCTGCGTTGCCCAGCATCTTCTGGTCGTGCTGGCCGGTGTCCGCTCCGGTGAGGGCTAGACGTGTATTTTGGGCCCGGGAGGGAGCGGAGGCCAGCCTTGGTAAGCTAGGTCGGATGGCTGCAGGCATACATGCCCATAACATCAGCCATCCTTTATAGAACTTTTTGGAAATACCAGCTGCTGCAGCTCTCCGTACCCCTCTGCCCTTCTGCACTGCGGAGCGTATGGACTCATGCATCCCAGGAAAAAGATTTCCCAAAGATTTATTTCAATCTGGCCACCAAGAGACTCTGTCTGGTAACGTTTTGCCCCCAGGAACCCACTCCTTCCTCCTGTTTTGCTTATCCTCCCCATCAGCAGTGCGTGTTTCACTGGAAAAGCGTTTCAGCCCTCGCTTGAATCCAAACCCCGGGGAGGGGCAATGAGCACATACAGCCTGCATCCCTGACGGAAAGGTGGGGACTCCAGCTGGCAAGAGAAATCCAGGCTGAGAGCTGCCTAAGGCTTTCTTGGAGATTTGGAGTAATTACAGGGAACAAAAACCTTCATACTTTGAAATGTCAAGCAGTGTTTATCTGAAATTCTTCCCAGCTAGGGGGAAATGAAAGAAGATGCAGCAATAAAAAGGAGGAATGTCAAATCCGGCGGCTTGGAACCGTGTCGGCTGGACCGCCTGCCTGCCAGACCGATGCTCTGGCCCTGCTCCGTAAGTGCCACCCAGCCCTCGCCGGCGTCACAAAGGGACATTAACACCCTGACTTTCAGGGCACGCCTTAGAGCCAGCAGCTTACGAACCTCTCTGTGCCTCAGTTTCACTTTTCTGCGTAAGGTCAGAATCCCCCGTTTATCCACAGACATCACAAAAAGGAACATGTGGAAAAAAAGAGCAAAAGGCCAAAGTGTCCTGCTCCCCCCCCGCACTCAGAGACGCGTGGCCCGCGGCAGTGGTGAGCCACGCTTCTGATGCTGAGCGGAACGGGACCCGCGGGACTGCGTCTCCCCGGCCCGGTTCCGCGCCCAGGAGACCGAAGCTCAGCGGCAGCAGCGCCTGCTGAAGAGCACCGTTCCCAAGGAGGAGGGCTGCTTCCGCCGTCCCGGTTCGGGGAGCAGCGTCTGCCCACGCGCAGGCATCCCAGCTGCACGCGCTGAGACCCGGGAGCACACATCGACCAGAGTGTACGGCAAGAAGCTTTTAACTGGTGGTGATGTGGCAGGGGAGGCGGAGAGGAAGTGGTATACGCACATCAGGAATGTATTTGATTTCTTTCTTTTTTTTAGCAAGTGTGTTTAGGTGCTGTGATTACATGGATGCACTTCGTATCGCTGTGTTCTGCTGCGTGAGTGCACCTTTGGGGGAACTGTGTGTTCCTGGTACAGACACTTGGAGAGTCACGTTTGCTGCGTTAACAAGACCATGAATTTCCAGCTTACACAGGGAAACGTTGCGGTTTATTTTCTTTTATTGTGCAATCTGAGTACCTATAGATTGGATTTTCAGCAGGTGTATTCACATATGCAGTGCAATTCCTGTGCTCCTGTAAGTGCAGCCATTACGGTGTGAATCTGGCAAATATTTGTCTCTGACGGATGGAATTTCAGGCTGCCAGCACCCCTGACAGGCCTTGGGCGAGCTGGCCGGTGGCAAAGTGTCCCTCTGGAGAACATTGCGAACGCCCGTGGTGCTTCGCAGGAACCGGGCGCTGCTCCGTCTCCGACCCTGCAGCCAGCGGCCGCTGGGGATTCCCCCCGGGATTGTCTCTGTCTCGGTTCCACACAACGGAACAGATCTGCTGCCTCTGCCTTGCTGCGCGTTGCCAAGGGAGAGCAGTTTTGGAGAGAATAAACACGTGTGAAAAATAGACCGTTGAGAGGAGCCCGGAGGAGGTGGCAAGCTCCATGAAGACAATCCTAATGAGCTGGGAGCCGGCAGAAAGGCGAGGCTTTGACAAGTCACAAGTTAAAATGCTTCCAAATAAGCAGGGTCTGTGCGTACGAGGGATAAAAGTCCCACGCAGAGAGGGGAATCTGCCTCGTTCCGTTGTGCGGCGGGACCTTGAGGAGGATGTTTTTTCCCTTTTTGCTCAGAAGTTTAACTTTTCCCTGAAGCTTTGGTAGCTGTGGGCATGGAGACAAGCAGCCGTTGTTTCATCTGTTGGAGCCAACCGTCACATCCTCCCTCACCTTGCTTCTCTGTCCCTAAACCAGGCAGCCCCATTACAGCAGACGATTTATTGGTCGTCTTGGTGCTTTTCTGCTTTATGCTGCTAACAACTTTGGGAAGGTTATTTGTCCTTAAGTACTTATAAATCTTCCTCTGCAGGAGCATAATCAGTCATTATCAGCAGCAGTTTCAGACTCTCATCATAAAGCTGTTATTTCTGCTTAATCCTAACCGTGCTAAATATTAATTTGATGTTTAATCCCCCTGGTATCTGGCAATATTGTGCTGCTATTATTATTATTAATGTGACAAGGTGAAAATCTAGCACTGTAGTAATCATATCCTGATTTATTTACCGTTGTGCACATCTTGGTTTCTCTCTCTTGCAGCCCCCCAAGTTCTGCCGAGTGCCACAAAGGGCCGAGGGCACGGAATGCCAACAGGTGATGGGAGAAAACTCATGTCCCTGCTCCACTTTTCTCTCTCTCTCCCCTGAACTATCGTCTAAATGGTCAGAGATTAATTCTGAGTTGATATCTGTGATCACGCTTTGTGTGAAACTGTCGCTCCAGACTCCCTCTGGTTTTCTTCTTCCTTCCCCATCCTTAAAAAAAAAAAAAAAAAGACCCCACAGCAAACGTGTGGCTTTTCCCCACGCCTTCCTGCGTTTCCCTGGCGTAAGCGAGAACCCACGGTGCCGGTGTGTCGTGGTGCCACGAGCGCTGGCGACGCAGGCTGCGAGCACCGGCTCCCTTTGTGTGAGTTCTTACCTGGTCTTTGTTGTGGGATTATACGGTAGGGCATTTCTTAACCAGCGAAGAGAAAGACCGCGTTCCCAGCACTGTCTGAATTTTGAATGTGTAACCTTGAAAGCTTAATCGTGTTCTTTTCACAGTGCCTTACCGTTTATATATATTTGGGTTTTTGTTGCTTTCTTACATTTGCTCATTTAGCTGTCAATTCAAGCTGAACAGTATTAAAATTGCTCTGGTTTGCTCTACTTAAAATTCTCCAGTTACAGTATTTTTTGGAAAGAAGTGCTAAGTCAATTTCTTTCTCCTGTTTTTTGTTTGTTTGCCTCTAATGACTCATTAGATCAGCACCTTTGTCGTTGCCAGCAGGAAGCAATAAGCCTGCTGGCAGGAAAAGTCTTGCAGAAGCCGGGGGCATCCCTCAGCCCCTCTCCTCGCTCGGCGAGGGCCGAGGCGTCTGCTATTTTTGCAAGGTGGAGGGGCGAGGCGTGGCTGGAGCCCTGCCACCTTGCCCAGGGCATCTGTGTGTTGCTGGCAGGAGAGAACGGAGCGAACGAAGGGGAGAGCAGCGAATGCCTGCGGGTGCAGGGCTGGGGGGATGCTCATCACCCCCAGCTGGGGCAGGGGCTGGGCCCTGAAAAGGGGATGGGGAAGGGCTCCCTCCCGTTCTGGCCTGGGCTGAGGGCAGGGTGAGCACAGCGATGGAGTGTGCTCCGCAGGGCCGAGGTGGGCGCGGGGCCAGTCCTGCACTGCCCGGGCCGGGGGCCGCGTCCTCAGGTAGGTCCCACGCTGGGACGGGGGAACGGGACCTCCCGCCACCCAGGCGCCTTCCTCCCGTCCCACGGCTGCAGCTCCCCGATGGAGCCCAGCTGCGCGGCGCTGGGAGCCCTCAGGAGCTGGGCTGAGCTGGGGGTAGTGGTCAGCTCGGAAGCTTTAATTGATGCTAAAAGGGGAAAAAAAAAAAGCAGCAGGCGCCTTGTTGGCAGACAAATAGCTCCCTGTCAGGAGGCAAAACTGACTTTGCAGAATTATGTACTCGTACGTGCTGTGGCTTCTGGTCTTATGGAAATGTCTTTTTTTTTTTTTTTTTTTTTTTTTTTCCAAAGGGTGGAAATAATAGCGTTCCTGTAACACCAGCTGCTGCCCCTTTCCCTGGGGTGCTCGGGACAATAACCAGCTCTGCTCTGCGGCGAACATGACAAATGTCAAAAGTCTTTGTTTGCTGCCTCCCTTTCATTTCACGAAGATTGACAAGCCTTGCTGGAGCGACAAGGAAGGAGACAAATGTGTTTACAGGCAGCGGCAGCCCTCGGCTGCGGCGCGGACGCCGTGCGGGATCTAGCGCACGGTCGCAGCCGACCCTGGCGCGGCTCCGTTGCGGCAGCGCCGGCTCGGGTGGCGAAGGGCCGGGGTCGCTGGAATCCAGCCGGGCAGCCGCTCTGTGCTGCGCGCTGCCGCAGAAGGGAGCAGCTCCCGAAAGCGTTTGTAAGTGCAGATGAGGAGGGGTTGTATTCCTTGCCAGCGAACGTGGGGCTGACTCATAATCTCACTGATGACAAAAGCAAAGTTTTCCCTGGCGTTGGGAAAACTGGTGTTTTCTTGCGTGTGCAGTGCACCTCTTTGTAACACTGGGGGTTCAGGAAGGAAAGCGATCGTCAGGCTGAAATAACAGCAAACTTGTGCCAGTGTTCTGGTAGGGGGGTGGGTTAGCAAGATGCTTCTCAAAGCTTGGTGTCTTTACCGGGTGAGTTAAATATCTCAGGTACGCTTGCTGCGTAACGGGATTCCGGCAAATCCCCCCTGCCCTCGCGCAATTAATCGGTGTCCGTTGCAGGAGAAGCAGCAGTCGTGTTGCTGAAGGGGTCGCAGTGCTGAATTCCCTTCGCGCAGCTCCGCACTCGCTTCAGCTGAACGGCAGCCGTGGTAGAGAGCCACGCGGCTGCTAAATGTTGTCGTGAGGAAAGAGGTGTCGGTTACAGCAGGCAAAGGATTTTCCCTTCTGCGACTGACCGTGTTGGCTTTTGAATGCTTTGCCCTCTGGTTCATTAGCGTTTAACTGGGCGCCACCAGCGCAGCGTAACCTCTGAAGGCTCTTTCTGTTCCAGTTTTGTGGATGCTTTGCAGGCAGAATCCTTAATGCTCCCTCCTTGTTACACGTCAACACTTTCCCAAGCGTGGGAGATGCAATGGGATTACAGCACGTGTGGGATTACAGGAGAGCAAATTGGGATGATACGCATCCAGTTTAACAATTAGGTACTGTAGCATTTCCTAAGTGACCCTCTCCTTGGTTTTTTGGGTTTTTTTTTTTGGTTTCTGGCTTGACGGTCGCTGGATGGATGGGCCCTGCTAGAAGCTCTCCGGAGTGGTTTTTCTCATTAACTGGGTCTATACTTCACAACAGCTTTTCCTAATTTTGTAATTAGTCAGCATGTTTATTTACATAAGCAGGGGCTGTAATTACATTTAATTAAAATGTATAATTAGTTAATTAGGATCCATCGTGTGGACTGAAAAGCAGGCTGTGTGCGCGAGCTTTGGGGCAGATGTTCTTGGATAACAGCGCTGGCCGTCACTTGGTGCCCCTTGTTGAGGAGGGGAAGAAATTCACTCTGTCCCCAGCCAGCAAGGGAGCACCGGGGAAACGATGCTGTCGGCTGGGGAAGCCTCTTTTTTCCTGAGGAGGAGGTTGGTTTTAGCCTCTGAGTCAAAGATCTTGCAAGGCAAGGCTGGCAGGAGTTGCTGCCCGCTGCGGGACAGACCTTTGTTCTTGCTGCGTGAGAAGCTGCTGAGCTTCAGGGATGGATTTACATGGGATCCTGTCAAGGTAACTGCGCCGAGGAAGGGAAGGCTCCCCTCGAGTGAGCGGAGTTAATTTTATCGGGCGGTTAGCAGGCTCTAATAAGAACCAAGAGACCTATATGTCTCCGCAGGTGGATAACTTTCTGGCAGGACCTTGATTGCAGGTGGATTTTACACCTACAGACCTGAAGCCCTGCCAGGGATGTATCCCCAGGGAAGCACTCGGTGCAAAAAGGTTCTGCAAACGCAGCACTCCTCTCCTCAGTCTTTAGAAAGAACCAGACATGGAAAATCCTGCTGTCCCTGGCCTGGGCGGCAGTGACCCCTCTGGGATTTCCGGGCAGCCGTGTCCCGCGGATGCTGTGGAGGGAGAGAGGGGTGGGGTGGGCAGAGCCTGGCCTGGGGGAGCCTGGCCTGGGGGAGCCCGGCTGCCCGCAGCGGGGCAGTGCTTCCTTAGAAATGTTTGTGTTCCAAACAAACCTGGCTTAGAGAGATTTCCAGAGGAAATCGGGAACAGCGCCTGTTTTACTGATGCGCGTTGTTCAGCAGCTGGGATGAAGTCCTGGAAGAAACATCCCCAGCTCAGGCTTTTGGAGCAGAGTGAAGGCAGGAGAGCAGGGGCAGAGGTTCAGGAAAAGCGGCCACTGGAGCTGCGGGATCCGACAGCTGGCTAAGTTCTTGGTGGCCCTTACCTCTTCCATGCTGGCTGGGGAGGAGCGGAGCTAACGGGGCAGAAGGCTCTGCACGGGGAGGCTGAGGGATCCACAGGCCAGGTTGGCCGGGGCTCTGAGCAGCCTGACCCGGCTGGAGATGTCCCTGTTCCTGGCAGGGGGTTGGACTGGGTGGCCTTGAAAGGTCCCTTCCCACCAAGCCCTTCGATGATGCTATGCTTTCGGTAGGTCCGATTCGCCGTGTACTTGAGTCGCTCCTCCTGCCCTGCAGCTGCGTAGGACGGGCTCGCTGCAAAGGGGCACGGCGCCGGCAGGCCGGGAGCATCTCTCCGCGCAACAGAAGGCAAATCCACGAAGCTTTGGAGACTCCGCTCAGGTTTCACACTGAGAGCTTGCCATCGCTTCTCGCAGTCGCAGCATCCCGAGCAGCGGGGACACCTTCCTCTGCTCCTCTGATGCAAGAGGCGAGAAAGCGGGCTGCAGAACCGACTGGCTCGCTGCGCTTCTGGGCTGGAATAGCGCTCTTCCTTTCCAGGCTTTAATTCATCAGTCTCTGGCCTTCCTCCCTTCCCCTCAGGTGCTGCCAGCTGCTTTTTAAATAAATGATTCCATCAGGTGATTATAGCAGTTCCATTCCTTCCGCAGAGAAACTGATTTTCCCGAAATTGCCTTCCCTCAGCCCTATAACCATTTCGCAGCAAACGTGAAGGGAGCGGGAGCGGGAGCGGGGCAGCGGCCGGTTTCTGCTTTGCACGGCTCTGGGTGCCGAGGGGGCTCGTGTCCTGGGAACCGCGCGCCGCGGCGGGATGCTGTGCCTGGAGGGAGCCTGGCACGGGGCATGGTCAGGAGGAGGGGGTGCCAGGAACCAGTGCCCCGGATGGAGGCGATTTTCTCGTTCTGGGTGTTAGTGCTCGCGTGAACCAGCCTTTTCTTCCCCTGGACTTGAGCTGCTTAATTTATTTTATGCAGGACTTTATTCGCTGTCTTTGGGATGATCGCTTCAACAACAGAGGGTGTGAAATAGCCATTATCACGAGCGTCAAGTTCAGAGTAACAACTCTTTACTCCGTGGAAATGTCCAAATGGGGTCGGATGTTTATATGAAATATGGAGAGATGTGCGGTTCCATTAAAACGCGCACGGGATAGAAACGATCTTCCCTCACGTCAGTACCTCCCGCTGCCTGAGGTTAGAGTCTTGGTGACTAGTTTCCCGCTGTGGGGTTGGGATATCGGCCTCTCCTGGACACGGGGTGCCGGGCGGGAGGGATGGTCAGTCAGGCCTGGTCTGGCAGGTCGCATTTCTCACAGAGATGTGAGCCTGAGGTTAAACCCTGCCGTGAGTACGATGGCAGGTCTAGGGCTGTTGTACCCTCCTTCCAGAGATGCCTAAATCCCGTAGCGGTGGTAAGAAATGGGGATGGGGACAAGAGGAGCGGTTAAAGGGGTTAGGAAACCCCTTTGGGGGGCTGGAAGGATGTTTGGGAGACTACTGTTGATATTTTTTTTTTTAAACTTTTTTTTTTTTTTTTTTTTTTTTTTAA
>WHYT01014404.1:14325-33540 GCA_009806455.1 Tetrax tetrax
CCATCCTTTCCATAGGGAGACCCAACTCCCCCTGCACCACCAATGCCAGCTCCAGCTGAGAGCCCATCCTTTCCATAGGGAGACCCAACTCCCCCTGCACCAGCTAGACCAGCACCACCACGACCAGCTCCAGCTGGGAGACCATCCTTTCCATAGGGAGACCCAACTCCACCTGCACCAGCTAAACCAGCTTCACCAACACCTGCTCCAACCATCCGACCATCTGGACCACATAAAGCCTCCCTTTCCCCCATAGAAGTGCCACCTGCACCAGATGTAGCCCCATCTCCTGCTGGAAGACCACCTGGGCCATACAGCAAGCCAGACCTTCCTGTCTGACCTAAATGTCCTCTAGCATCAAGTGTCAGGCCATCCTTGCCATAGGGAGTCCCTGTTTGTCCCTCTCTGTTTACACTTGCACCATTCTTACCAACTACAGTTGGCAGACCATCCTTGCCATAGGGGGACCTCATTCCTCCTGCAGCATTTTTTCTAGCTCCAGCCCCCGGACTAGTCCTACTGAACCATTCACCCTTACTACCTCCTGCTCCGCTTGAATCCGGATCAAGTCCATCTAACATAGAACTTCCATCAGCAGCACCAAATCTCCCAACACCCCCATAGCCAGCTCTGTAACTAGTATCATCTAACTGGCCATCCTTGTCACGCTGAGAGCCCACACCTTCTCCATCATCCATGCCAATGTTAACAGCATCTAGCATACCACCATCTCTGCCACCCGCAGAATACCATTCACCTGCTCCTCCTAATCCATCACCACTATCTGCTCCGCCTGTCACGGAATCCTTGCCGCGGAAAGGCCTTAATCCACTTTTGCCACCTAAGCCCTTCAATCCAGAGCTACTACCATCATTTGCTATTGAGTCTTCATCTAGGTCTGCTCCAGAAAACTGTCCAAACCCTATTCTTCCATTTTTGTGGGCTCCGCGTAGCCCATCTTTTCCCAAAAATCTATGGCTTCCATCAGCATCAGTGGAGTGGCCTTTACTGTCGCCTTGACCACTTCTGTACCAGCCATCTTTTTCCACGTCAGTGTCCATAAGATGATCTTCATCACCAGCGTATTCTCCGCTTCGAAGTTTCTTAGCCTTGTCTTTATCTGGAGATGTTTCTTTCAACCACTCGGATTTCTCTCTTTCATCTCCTTCACCCTGTCTTCTCTTTCCTTTGGCATCTGGATTGAAGATGCATTGTTTGATTGGAGGAGATATAATTTACAGGAAAACAGAGAAAAAAAAAAAGAACAAGCAAATCAATAAGTCATGTACTACATCCACAACCAAAGAAAATGTGTTAGCATTTGTTATAATTTCGTTAGGACACTGAAACATAATTATTTAAATAAATAGAAATTCGGTTCAAATCCTGATTTTTTTCAGTGTCACACTCAAACCTCATTTTACATTTCTTAGTTAAAAAGACTATTATTTTGAGTGGAAATGTGCTCATTTAAAAAACAAACAAAACGAAAAAAAAAGGAGAAAAACAAGGCAAATTTCCAGCATGATAGGTCTAATTTAGACCTTTCGTTAACACGCCTCAAGCCAACACCATGGAAATAACAGCGTCACTTACATTCCACAATAAGCCAGGCATTTGAGAAGCAGAGTCCAGTGTCGAGCGTGTACATGCCGTTGTCAGAGGGCACAACGTTTTTGATAATCAGCTGGTGGGTCAGACCGTCAGGCGTTACGGAGATCTGGTGCTTCTCACTTGCCTGGAGGAGGTGGGTTTTGTGTAGCCACACAGCATCGTAGCAGGGCGTGCGTAGGACACACTCAAAGACGGCGTCTTCTTCCTCAGGACAGTGCATATCGCTGAGAGGTCGCTCAAATCTCACGGGGATGGCTGCAATGGAAAAATCAAAAGCTATAGAAAGGAAACAGCTATTTCTGTCTTCCAAGAAAAACTTGTTGCAGCTGAAGGAAGACAGACAGGAGCTTGCTGTGCCTGCGAGCATTGGTTTAAGGAGAAAAAGGAAAAACTGAGAATCGGCCCCTGTGGCCGATTCTACAGGACAGAAAAGTAGAAAAGTGTATTTTTGTCTTTATTATCTTCAGAGACATTTATACTGCACATCACTGTAGTCATTAATGTCTTTCAGCACGATGATATGTGTATGGAGTTGGCAGCTATTACTCTGAGCTTCCAGGAGGAAACCATAGCATGAGGTAAGTTACTGCCGTACAGAAGTCAGAGCCAAACTGGTACTTGAACCCAGTCCTCTGGACGGCAAATGCAACACCCACATCACATAATCACCCTCCTGCTCTTTTTCACCCGTGTCATACACAGAGCCCTTACTGAGCAACACAAAACCAATCTTCTGTAGTTATCAAGTTTTACTGCTGAGCTTTGCACGTGCTCCTAGATAAAATTTTCCAGCAAAACATGATTTCTTATTGCAGTTGCACATCACACACAACTCAATTCCTTACACTCAGCGTCCAGTTCAGTTGAGAAAACAGGTACGTCCTCCACTCGGACTTGATACAAGCCTGCATCTTCTGGCTGCACATCATTGATGATGAAATTGTACCTGTTCCCAATTCGCCTCAGGCAGTGCTTTCTGTATTCATCCCCCGTTCCATATCTGAGCCTCTCACCATCCTAGGAAGAGAAAGAATATATTCTTAAAGGTAACGCACAACTAGTGCAAGGCATTTCAAACAAATCAGGCCAAACGTGTGCTACGATCACCTTACTGATATAAATGAGTAACAAGAGAGAAGCCTGCGTTCCATTACTACGTACAGCAGACAGCTGTAGGTGGACAGGGCTCACTGCTGACATGACACACAAGCAATACTATGTGCACAAAGTCCTGCACAAAACAGAGCATCAGACTCTCAAACTTGGAAAAGAGCAGTACTTTGCTAGCTCACATAAGGTTTTGAAGCTCAACTAATACACGGTTACTGTAACTTCAAAGACAAAGTACTCTCTTTGCTTAGATTTTAGCATCCTTACAGATGGATAAGCAGGCGAGTTCACCACTTGGGTTACCTTCTCCATGTTGTGGCTGCACAGACTTCAAGCCATGCACTAGATTCAGAAGTTCACAGAGTTAGCCTGACCTCCTCTTTAATGAGTTCCTATCTCCCTATATTAAAGCCGCCAACCACGGTTTGACTGAAACGGAACTTCCAGAAAAACATCCACAGCACCGATCGCCTGAGGATCACAGCAGAGTAACTGCAGAACTAGATGGGATGTTTTACTTCCTTGAGATCTGCTTACACAGAAGTGAATTACAGTGGAATATCACACTCAAGTGAGTAAAATCAGTCTGATCTTATATGAGATTGCAGAGTTTCTGCAACTCAAAAGACACTTGCAATTTCCTCTTACTGAAAGAGCTCTTGAAATCAAAAGGATGTCACTATAACTGTTTCCCCTGTACTTGGATCTACAAATCCCAAGTAACATTCACCACCCAAGACCACCTGGCCCCCACACCAACACTTCTCCCTAACCAACCAAGCATTCAGTAATGGACAGACAACTTTAAGAAGCTTATTTGCTCTCAGCCACTGCCCAGAAGACCAAGTATTTTACACAGAAGACTTCAGCAGCTGCTATGAGCTGGCCAAGTCCTCTTGCCCCCTCACCTTAAGCAGATAAACTTTGCTGTTTCTGTTTTTCAGGTCCATCTCCAGACTGAAGGTAGCTTTTCCATCCTTGTTTACTTTGATGTGTTGAAAGTTTTTGATACTGTTTATTAACTGCAAAGAAAGATAAAAGAACCTAGTAAATTATAAGTCTGTCACGACAGAACTTCTTAAGTTGTTGAACTAATATGAAATCAATTTTTTATCTGCATAGAAAACAGCTACCTCTAACTTTATGGGTGTAGAAGAAGCACATTAAGTTTCCACAGTTCCCTCACGTAGGCAAATCCTGGTCATTCACACACTACACAAACACCACCCATCCAGGTTTCTCCATGCCCCTGTATGCAAAGGCCAATTTTCACTCATATAACTTTTCAATTTGGGGTCCAAAATCTTGTCAGAGGCAACTGAATACAGATTTCAGCCATGTGGTTTAATAAAAGCATTGTCCTACGGTCAGTATCTCCTAAAATTTATGAAGCAAACTCCAAAAAAAGTCAATAGTAGTTTCATCTGCATGAGTATGAAAGTAGGACTTCTTTAAAAGATTGTCATACATAATTGTCCATCATACAATAAAGTTTTCTTCTACAAAGTGATTTAGGAAGGCTTAGCTTGTTTTCAGAAGCCATCGAGGAACTACAGAACTCTGCAGTTTGTTAAAAATCAGTGCTTTCAGTGGTTTCCATTTATTTTACCTCTCCTTGTACACTCTCGGTGTCCTTCCTTATCTCTTGTAGCTTTCTCAGCATCCCACGGAAGTCAACAATTCCATATTTCATACAGATTTTCTCATAATCTCTTCTATCTGCATGCAGCAGCAGTTGCCAGACTGTTTCCATGTCCATGGGTTTTGGTTTTGGTGCTGGGGCCCTTAGAACCAGGGGAAAAAAAACTAGACATTTTAACAGACAACAAGATGTCTTGGTTTTCTATACTAAATCCTCTTCCATTTCTTTCTCCATCATTTCTGTAGTTCACTTGGCCCTGTAGACGTAGCCAAGAAAGAATGGGACTCTTCCAGAATAGGTTTTCTGCATCTATACCACAAATTAAATGCTGCCAGGGAACAGCCTTGCCCTGGGCCATATAGAGCAAGACAGCAACGCAGCCGTCCACACTGCTAAATTACCAGCAGAGTCACTGGCACAGCTTGGCCCAGGCCACCTTTTTTCTCAGCACAGTTCAGAATTTTGCACAGGCCAGAGATCACTCCCATTAGGCAATCTTTGGAGATTCCCACCTGGGAAATGCAGGGATTTCTGCAGCATGCACCTGGCAGTCTGTGCAGTTGGCCTGAGGGCTCAGTCCCCGATTAGCCAGAAAGATCATTACATGAAGACTTGTCCTTTAGCCAGGAAATTACTTGTGAGCTAAAAACAGGAAAGCAGAGGAACAGATCTTTTAAGTCAAAATCTCGTGGTGCAAAGGAACATACACCTCAAAACGAGGTTGGTACCTTGTGCATATCTCAGCCTCACAGACAGAGGCAAACTGTTCTGCTGTGTCTCTCCATACGGAGTCTCACAACAACTTTGGAAACAAGAAGTGTTGTCTTCAGCATCTATAAAGCTGTTCCCTATCATCAAGAAATATTTAGGAAGTGTAACAACGGCCTTCATTACAGAGGCTTACCGCTTCCTCAGCATCTTCCTGAAGTCCTGAAGCTGCTTCTTCAACTCTATTAAAGGGAAGGGGGAAAGGACAAACTTTCAGATACCCAACACTGTAAAATACTCCCCAAAAAGAAGATAATGCAAAATAGCCACAGACAACAGGCCATTCCACTGTGCTGTTTACCTCTGGTGGTGTTCTCACGCTTTACAAAAAAAAAAACTGTCATGAAACTTAGAGCCAGTTTTCTCTGCCATACTCATGTCCTTTGAGTCCTAGAGGCTTTCCTCTCCTTCTAGAGAGGACACTCTAGAAATCCACTGTTTTCCAGCCACGTTAACATGTTTGATCCAGCTGTATTTGCCATCACAAAACCCTTTTCTAGCACTAATGATTCCAGAATTGTTAATTAGAACAGCTCAAAGCCATGTCTAAGATTGTCACTTTACCCAAAGGCAAAGAGCAAGCAGAAAGAGACAACAGAACATTAGAGATTCATTAACCCTTCTCTTACTTTATTCTTCACAAGTTTGAGGTAGTAACTATGTGGCAGACAGAGGAATGTTCCCTTAAAAAAAAAACCAACAAAAACATATAATATATATCTCTCTAACTTACCATCAGCAGCATGGACAGGAACATATTTCGCCTTCCTCTTAAAGCCAACTGATAGTTTATGAGAGAAAACAGGAAAAACAAGCCGTAAGATGAACAAGCTAAGACAACACCAGCAAACCAATGAACTCTAAAACCTCTCTATCTGTTACCAAATGCAAGAGGAAATCCTAGTTTGGATTTTCTTGTCCATCTGACATTGAGTCCTAGTGATCTCCATCTATATAAGCAATACTTCTATTGCAATCGACATTGTGCTTACTGGGTACTCTACGCAGTGGAGGGGACCACTTCTGCCCTTCTAAACTTACTTTACAGGCACACAGGTGACATGGACACTTCCAACATAGTCCACCTCCTCCTCAAGTAGGTTCCAAGAACAGGTCAGTTATATTTTACCCACAAAGTGCCCATTTCTCTATGGTGGATGCCATAGACATCTGAAGTGGGATGGGCCCCTCCCAAAGACTGGTTCATCCAACATCATAAAGAAAAGATTGAGCCAATTCAACACTAAATCCAAAGCATCTGATTACAGTCCAGTGCAGTGACCACAATATCGCTTTCTTCTCCCTTGCCTTAAAGCTCATACTGTCACGGAGCCACCAAAGTGAGGGGAGTCACAGAGGACCTCCCGTCCTCAGTGAAGGGCAAAAAAGACCTTCATGCCAGGGATACTTAGACAATGCTCTGGGCACCCACCCCCAGCAGATAAAGCCAACTACTTGGGACAACGGGATCTTTGGAGCACAGAACCTGTCAGTCCTACCTTGTATGATCCTGAGGGCAGCAGAGCACGCAGCTTCCCCATATTCATTCACAGCAAAGCAACGATATAAATCACTGTCATTGGGAGTGAGTTTGTTTATCTTAAAAAAAAGAAGAACACAGTAAGAGCTCACAGCGATGTGCTGTGGTTCAGTTCACACACCTTCAGCTTCTAATAAAACAGCTACTCAGTGACATCTCAGATCTTCTGTTCCCAGAATGACTCTAAAAAGCTTTATTTGCTTATCTTTGTGTTATGTCAGATCTGGTGACACATACATCAGCCCACTGCATGTTTTTCCTTTGCATTGCTCTCTCTGTTCCACAAGTCTTGCCTGAAGTATTTGATGTTTACCTGCAGAATGAATTCATTTGTCACGTTATTGAAGAACGTTTCGTATTTGGCAGGATCATCCATTTTTCCTTGTGTACGCATCCATTTCACGTCAGGGGTTGGGACACCGTTGACCACAGCTCTGAAAACAGCATTTTTACCTTTGAAAAAGAGGCAAGAAATTAGTTCTTTAAGACAGGCTTGAAAATGAGAACTCTCATGCCAGGCCCCTTTTGTTATCAATAGAGTGATCCAAAGAGCGAGCCATCTCTATTGTTTTAGGCAGAAACATTCTTCAAAAATAATTATATATTTTTGTTTTCTCTGTAAAAGATGCCTAAATTACCAGTTTAAGTTGCACTGAATGCCCAAATTGCTGCAAGACATCTGCCATAACCTCCACTCTAAGAGATTACTTGAAAACTAACTTTAAAATTCACCACTGACACCTAAGGTCTCTGCTTGTGTTTTTATTGCACAGCCATGCAGATATAGAAACTATGTACCCAAGGGAGCATTTTTTTGGTATCTTGCTCTGATTTTGAACTCCCTCAATATTTGGGCAGGGCCCAGACTCTTCCCTTTGTTGTGACCGCGCTGAGCAGGATGTTAAATATCAAAGGACTCGCTGTGCTGGAGTCCCCTGTCTCTAGATACCAGTAAAGTTCATCCATAAACAGTCGCAGCTCTTGGTCTCTTTTTCATTTGGATACATTTGGATTTATTAAGAGGTGGAAACAGGAAAATATCCCCTCTGCACAGCTGAGAAAACACGTTCTTAACAGACCGCATTGTATCACAACTGGGAGGACCGATGCAGGGCAGGGTGTTTCCCCACGTGCTCCCTACATGTCATCTTTCTGCAATACCTTCCTTGTCTGCTGGCCTGACATCTCCAAACACACCGGGTTCTGCTGTTCCAACAGGCAAGGGAGGGAGAAGAGGACGGGGTTTATCTGTGAGCTCTCTCCTTCAACTCTGTTCCCCTAAGAACCTGAGTATACTGCAGCTGAGCATGGAAATCTCCAACAGCTTTACCACTGCGTAGCACAAACCATTTATTTTTCCTCCAAAAGGCTTCAAAGATAAAGGAAACACTATGAAAAAAACAAACCAGAGAAGTGACTCACGTGTAGGTAAGTGGGAGTGTCACAGGGGAACAGAAATGGAGATGAGTTATCCACGGACGTAACTCAGGACAGAAATGATTACTATCTTTCTTTTGCAATAGTTTTGGTCTTCAAGTGACCAACACTATTAAAAAAATCTCACCAGAAAGTCTTGCAATATTTTCCACGCCCTTCTGCAGTCACCATTAAAAAAAATTACTTAACGCAGCAAGCTCCTGCCAACAGATTCTTATCTAAAGGCATCTTCCAACTTTTCCTGCAGTTGCAGTATTATTAGTAAAGTCTGTTTCCAATTGTCAAATTTCAGCCGTTCTGGCTGCAATTCCCCATGCTTGCCGTGTGTCACAGGACACAACTCCACAGCTAGGCGTGTCAGCTAATCCACGAGCTGAACGCAACGGGGGACGATGGTAATTAAAGACACTCATCGTGCATGTGCACAGACACTGACTTCAGTTTCCACCTGAATGCCCCAACATTTTGTATTTGAACTACGAGGAACGTACTGTCAATGAAATAACCTGGAAAAGTGAGGCAGGGTGACCGCCCGCCGCCTTGGTTCATGGCTGAAACTTGCAGGTGGAAGGCAGTGGAGGAGGAGGAAGAGGAGGATGTACCACTAGAGGCCACTGTGCTCCTTCACAGAATCTCACTGGCCGGTGAAAATCAACAGATGGGTGTGGCAACACTGAAATCCACGGTGCCAGAAATGGTTCAGTCTTACGAGGAAAGAGGAGCTACACAATCTCCTCAGGCTATCCTACTTCAAAAATAAAGTGCAGAGATATCACTGCTCCCCACTGATTTTACGTCTCCGCTCATTAGCTGCCTTCTCTGTATTCTTATGCAAGATCCATATTGTTTCTTGAAGAAGTACAGCCTAAATAGTATCTGCAGTCAGCGTAGCTTGCTTTAAAAAGCAGTCCACTTAGTGCTGAACACTCATAGTACAGGTTTAGAAGGAAAAACCAATTTTTTCAATATGCTTAATCTTTTGCTGCAAAATATTCACTTTGAGAGCTTCCTGCAGAATTCACAGGATTTGTTGTATACATCAGGGGCCAGACTTTGATCCTCCATACACCAGTGAAAACTCAGGAGACCTCTATCAGTACTGATGGAATTTTCATCAGTACAACAAAGACTTTGGCCACACAACACTTTCTGGTTTAGTGAAATCTCTTAGAAACTATTTGATTTAATTGCCATCATTGTTTCATGTAGGTGAGACGTGAGGTCAAGCCCCCAGGTTTGTGGCTTTGACTGGTTTTCAAGAATCTCACCTTCCTGCAATGTCAGAGAGACAGGTTTCCGCTCAAAGTCAGGAGTACTGCATCCTTTTGGAATATCATCCACAAACTGGGTGATAACAACTCCTGGGACAGAAGATTTCTTGAAGGATTTTACTAGAAGAGCAAGGAAAAATACATGCAATTAAGATAACGTTTGTCCTTTAGAAACAATCTCTCAGTCAGCATCATCTCCCTGTAGAACAGTTTCTGCTCAGCTCCTCCTGGACTACAAAGGACCCCTCCGTGGCCACCAGGTTGAGGGAGGGGATTCTCCCCCTCTACTCTGGTGAGACCCCACCCCCACCCCCCAGCAGCACTGTGTCCAGTTCTGCAGCCCCCAACATAAGAAGGACATGGCCCAGTTGGAGAGGGTCCAGAGGCGGACACAAAGACAATCAGAGGGCTGAAGGCATTCCAGGCCAGGTTGGATGGGACTCTGAGCAACCTGATCTGGTTGGAGATGTCCCTGCTTGGTGCAGGGGGGTTAGACTGGGTGGGCTTTGACAATCCTTCCCACCCACACCGTCCTAAGATTCCATGATTCTAGTGCTGCAGGCTGTAAGCGTGTCCAAAGGCTGGAGCATGAAGGGCTGCGATTTTGTGCTGACTTCTCACAAAGCTAGGGCCCAAGTGGGAAAACCTGCAATCAAGATCGCAATCCAGGGCCACATCAGTTTCCAGATCTAGCAATGATTTGGATAGAGAATGCTTTCAATCAGTTATTGTTCCAAATAAAACTTCAAAATCTCTCAGGAGAAAGACACTATTGCAAAGGTCAGTAGAACCTGGTGGGCCAGCTGGGCTTTCTCAGTAAGCTGGGCTTATTCTCAATGGTACTCCAAACAGTTTTCCTAACAGAGAGGTGGTTCTCTCACCTGCCTGCTGGCTTGTCATGATGCTTTGCTCAGCTGCCTCTGGTCAGCACAAAGAGACTACAGATTCTCCTGTGAAAAAGACAAATAGTTTTATTATTTACAGTTCACACGGGAAATGACAGACCTTAACACTGCTCAATTTTGAGATGCAGTTTGCCTTTCCTCACTTGCCATATCCCAGCAGCCACGGTGAGAAAGTTCTGCCAACCAACACATCATGACATGCCTTTCCAGAACACATCATGACACGATTTTGAACCATCACAAATCAGGTATGAAAATGTCTAGCCAGGCTAAATAGAAAATGTATGCATCTAACAGCATCCCTCTGTCACCTCTTCCATTTCCATGTCATCTGGCTTTCCTCCAAAGACTTCCTCTCGTGTTTCAGGCAAATATTACACCACATGGCACTCACGTGGTGACTTCTGATGGATGGCAAGAGCAGTTGCTGAGAAGAAAGCCACAGAGATGGATGTCTAAACTGGGGCATGAAGCAAAAGCACATCCTGATCTAAATTAGCTTGTCTAAATTAGCAACAGACCTGAGAGCAGACTATAAGCTATGACTTGCTTTAGAAGGAAATGGTGGAGCGTGAACTTGGCATTAACTAGTTATTGTTGTAGATCACTCATGTGACCTTCTGCCAAAGGTGTCTCTTTGCCTGTATTTATAAATTGGACAACGTGTAATGTAACACATCATTATTTTGCAAGCAAACCGTGAAGGCAGATTCCTTGTCACATGAGAGATGCTCAGAAACTATAGAGTTACTGAAGCTCCGAAAGAGCAATTAGATTGGATTCCCATGTGGGATTAATGCTGTGTCTCTATGTGCCCTCTGCGCTCCTTCAGTCAACACAGAGCCGCACAAGAACACGCAACTTTAACAGTTTTTAAAAGGCAGAGGGGCTTTCTCAGCACACCTATGATCTTAATTCTGTTCCCTATATCAGACGTTCATCCCATCGATGAAAACTCTGGGTAGGACCCCAGCGTTTCCTCGTTATACATTTAGCTCAGAGTTGCATTATCTGTGCGATACTTGGTTTCAGCTAAGGGTAAAAGACAACAGAGCTAAAAAAAATAATTTGTGCTGTATGTTATAGATAGGCCAAAGAAAGAGTACTGGGTCAAATTCTGAATCAAAAGGATAAACTTTGTTTTTTGATTAATCAATGGTTGCAAATTGGAACAGACATGTCTCCACAAGAGACCTCCACTGTTGTCCTTAACACAAATCTTATTTGAGGGCTTTGCACACTATACAAATCTCAAAACTACTGGATCACCACTGATTCCTTGGGAAATCCTTCTGTGAGCATCACTGACTTCAGTGGAAACGCATGTGAAACAACAATGGGAAATGATACGTGGGACTGTGTGAACTCCAGCCGTGTCCTCTCCTTCCATGGCCTCCCCGCTCTGCTGTGGGTCACTTCTGTGGCTACCCACCAAAATAAGACTTTTACCTTTCAGTGT
Source organism: Tetrax tetrax (assembly GCA_009806455.1). NCBI lineage: Eukaryota > Metazoa > Chordata > Aves > Otidiformes > Otididae > Tetrax > Tetrax tetrax. Next base: position 26,072 of record WHYT01014404.1, read on the forward strand.
TCCAGCTTTCAGGTGTTGGTATTTTAGCATATCACCTAGTTACTCCTGTACACGATTTGTAGATGTTTTAACAAGCACAAATTAAAGGAACGAACAGCTTGTGCGAGGGAAAAGACAGAACTGAAATGAAAATAAGAAGATTTCAGGGCACCCTGCCCTGCAGCAGGCAGGGCATTGCACAGCAAATAGCAGAGATTTTCAGAGACTCTTGATGATCCTCTTCTGATGGACTTAATTTGTCCTCCAAAGTCCTGAACTGTATTAATAGCAAACACTATAATCCCCTATTGCCTTTTGCAGTCTTGCATCTTCCTAAACATGTCACCACTCCTGGAGCTGAAGTGTCTGATGTTTACAACGTCCAACAAACATGATTACTTGACATTAGCTTGCAACAGTATTCCCCCAAGTTCTTTTTATGTTATGCTTACACTTATTCTTCGCTGCTCTGGATTTCTCCCCTCCACCCTAGGCAATATTGACAAGCACCTACACCGAAACATAACGTCGTCCAAATTCTCAGGACCAAAGCCATCAGGAAACTTATTATTTTCTTATGTTACCAAATCTATCATGTTAGAGTTGGGGCCTTACATATTTCAGAAATTCACTTGGATTAAAGATAAGCTGTTGTGAGTCCTTAAACTCCTGTGAATTCTTGCCTTCTGGAGAATGAGCAGAAGCATGTGAATGCCACACATTGATTGCAGATTTAAAATAACAGTACTGAGATACGCAAGAGGTCGTTCCTTCAGTGTAATTAATCCAGCCACATCACATTTTCTAGTGTCTCCTGTGTTAAGTGAAGACCAGAAAATAACATATTAGCAGGCACAGAGTCGTTCAAATCCTGCCCTGCTTACTTTTGAAATTTCTCCTCCCTGGTTATGTGAATAACCATGTTTTTGTTTTGACTTTAGCTCAATTTTAGAAAAATAAATCACAGAATTTGTAAAAGAAATTGAAGACTGCAAAAGCCTTCCAAAAATTGTCGTAGTGTAATTCATATCTTCACCCACAGACGTCCACACACATAGGTGTCCACACTGAGATGATCACTGAAGTTGCTATTTATTCAACGGAGGCAGACAAATGCTTCCAAAGGGCAATCTACCCCTCCCGAGGCAAAGTGCTGTTGACCAACACCCCCAGCACAACACTGGAAACAGCTCCACACCCTTGCTCCTCTGAGAAACACGTCATTGCCGTGCATGGGCCTCGTTCAGGTAACCAAGACTCAGCTATCTCCCATCCCAGGCAGCGGTCTGTCTGCTTTTCAGCTGTGGAGACATCTTCTTTGGAGACAGAGGCAAAGCCTCCATGGCTTTGATGCAGAGCAGGAGCAAGCCCTCCACTACTGACAGTATTTTTAATCTCCCAAAATAAACCAGATAGCCTGACGAGACAGGAGACCTGCCCTTCATCTTCTCTACCCATCAATCTGGCCGGGTGAGACAGAGTGAGAGCCCATTCCCTCTGCATCCTGCCAGGACTAGTGACAGGGCCGTGAATCAGCCAAGTGAATAAGCAAAACGTTTGGGAGTCACAGGATTTGGAGGTACAGTGGTGTCACGAGTAGTTATTTCTGAGCTTCAGACAGTGAGACACACAAACAAGATGTGACATGATTGCTGGCGGAGACTGGTGAGCAAAATTAGCCAAACTTGTGGAGAGGTGACGGGCAGCGAGGGGTTGATACCGGGGTGACGGGCCCAGAGGCACAGGAGGTAACAGACATCAGCACACGCACGGTGAATCTGGAGTTGAAAGCCATTTGCACAGATCACAGTAGAAGGCTTGAATCATCATTATAATATGTTCTATTTCTCTTTGTAATTCATAAAAATCAGGACAGTCTTGACATAGCGAACGTTCTAAACAAAATACTCAATTGTTGTGTGCTCAGTGTCAAATTCTAGCTGTGCCAGAGACCCAGATACGCACTGAGAAGAAGGATCTCTCATTTCAAACTTCTTTTAGCTTTGGGTAGGCTTTCTTTGTTTATTTTTTAAAGATTTTGAGCTTCAGTCTCCCCATTTCAGAAGATTTTTAAAGGAAAAATCTCAAAGACTTTCGTTAGAACCAGAGAACTGAAGGTCAGCAACTGCAGAAGTGCAGCTTCATGAAAACTTCTGAGCAGGTCACAGAGGGGGAGTGTCACAAGCACTCCGGTGATGAATGGAGGTCTTGTGTAGAGTGGGGAGGAATGCCCAAGGATCAGGTTTTGTGTGACTTATCCCTCTGGTAAATCTATATTTGACTTGATCTTCTCTTCTGCCTCAGGGATTATGAGTATAACATAAGCGATTGCTCATGCTGTCCACAATTTACGTACACACACACCAGATACTCCATAGCTATTCATTTATGAAAGTGGCATTGATACAAAATGCCAAAAGGAGACACACACCATCTATATTTTCTGAGTAAACAAGAGTAATTAAGCCCTAAGAGCAGTGAACAGGACCGTGAACTCACATCAGTTTGGTGAAGCAGGGGAGGACAACACAAGAACAGGTCAGTCTGTTCCTTTCGACGTCCACAAGGTACCCCAAATTCTCTCATGACAGACATGCATTTTCACACAGTCAATACATTTAAAGCAAGTATCACAGAGCAAAGACAACAGTTTTACTAAATGTCCAGAAGAAAGAATAACATATCCCTACTTACTATCCCAAGAAACAACGCGTCCTAGATAAAAAACATTAGAAACCCCAGCGTACCTGTGCCACAAGTCCCATGTTAGCTCCATGGGACAGTTTTGGCACATCTTCCACAGCCTGCCATCTTACCAGAAAATCAGTGTACGCTACGGGAGACCACCCCTCCTAGAACATTCCCAACGATTTTCAGACCAGTGCAATACAGAGCAACATCTACCGTGACAGTGAAGGTGACACTTCATGCTCCCAGCTCTGTATCACTCCCACACAAATCTCAGCGGTGACCCGACCAAACTCACTACCTTACAGGTTGAGCTTCCAAGATGATCCTGCTCGAAGTCAATACTGCGTCTCCCAGGACCACGGTGGCTTTGTCCGTTGACTCAGACCACAGAGCTCTTCATCGCTGTCCAACAGGTCTCTTGGTCACTGATATTAGTGATCTGTATGACAGAAGCCACACCCCTTATTAGTCTGTTGCAAATGTCACTACGTGGCAAAAGAAATGACAAACTCTTGTCCCCCTCACACCTCTCCACTCTCCTAGAAGCCTATGCTCAGCAGCTGCCCAGCCAGGACACCGCTGTAGTGTGCTGCACGCAGTTGTAGGGGTCTTATACGCTCACGCTTCCCACAGCAGCCAGGGAGGTGCAGTTGAACCCAGTGCCTTTGGCAAGCCTCAGACAGGGCAGTGGGCCAGTTTGGTCAGATGTGGCCATCAGTCAAGGCAACACTGGATTTCCAAGAGCAAGCTTGTCCATGGAAGGGACAAGCTGTACACCCAAGTTTTGTAAGACACACCACTAGACTGGTTCTAAGAGGCCACGAGTCCTAAGGAGATCTCATAATTCCTTACTAGAGGAGTAAAACCAGTCAATTATTACATTTGTGTAGAGGGCAACCACGTCTAGGCTTGGCCTTCACAAGTAGAGTCTTTCAGTCTGTGCTATTCTGAGAGGTCTGAAAGAAATCCAGATCCTCCTAGAACAGCTTCAGCGCTACAGCCAAAATGGACATCTCAATGTGCAGGCTTTCCTTCCAGCACAGCCACGAGTTGATCCCTGTTCCTGCGAGCAGCAACAGGGCAGCTTATTTCCATGGACAGGTTTACCCTAGAAATGCAAGTGCGGTATATTGTGCCCCAAAATATTTTACTTCCAGTCTGCCCCAACTTGTAAATCTTCCTTCCTCTACTCAGAAAGCTCACTTAGAAGCAAAGATACCTTAATTTAGTTCCTGATGTTCACAGAAATGGCCAATCTGGGACCAAATGGTATCTTCTCCCAGCAGCACTACATGCAGGCCACAAAGCCTGCTCAGTCTGGAAGTCTATGTTCAGCCACTTCTGGCTGGGAGCATGCAATCTTTTTCCTTTGCATTGTGTGCCACATATTTATATCAAATCCTCGTGTTCAACTCTGAGATGAAGGGCTGGCTCCAGAAGTTGGCAAGGGAAGTATTTTTTTATCATGGTGACCATGGTTCACATGACGTCTGGGCTGACAGAACCAGAACAAGGTTTTCCTCCAGTTCCCTATCAGGAGATGAGAGTTCTAATATCTGTGGTTAACAGGGAAGGGAACATACAGCAAAAACTTGGTACGATAGCCAAGACTCATGTTAGACATGATGAAGACAGAAGAATCATGAAGAGCGACACTTCTGCTAGTCTTAGAAAGATGGTCTTTCAGTAGAAAAAACACTGGTGGTAGCAGCACGATCCATCGGCTGTTCTGATCCAGATATCAAAAACTTCTTTGCAGGGCTGAAGATCACCATTTTAATCAACACTTAAAGATAAATATGAAAATTAAATTCTGGAGTAATTTTCTTCATTCCTTTCTTTCTGACAGCTGTTGCTGCTGACAGTATCTATACCTTCCTGGTTTACAAGAAAACAACATCAATAGAGGAAAATGCGATTGTTCCAGCTGAAGCTTGGGCTAAGACCATCCAGTTCTACATCCCTTGTTGCACTTCGGGTGATATAAAAGTAGAAGCAGTTCCAAAGTCAAATACAAGTAATTTGAAAGCTAACAAGCCAAGAAAATAAGACAATAAGGATTGTCCATCTGCTGCTGCTGGAAATCCCCTCTCTCAGTAGCAAATGCTTTTCTAGCTGTGTCTTAGTGGGTTTCCCACAGCCTCTTCCTCCACCGCCTTTGGCCAACGATCATCCCAAGGACGCTTCCTTAGGCATTAGTCTTAACCGTCCAGGGCAGCAGTTGACCACTCTGTTGATCAGATGCTGCAGCCTTAACACAAAGTACCTTTAATAAACCAGTTGCTGCACAAGTCTAAGACAGTAACACTCCATGCGAGCCATGGGAATGCTCCCAGAAGCATTGTCAGCTTCTTCTGAAACCTAAACTCAGCTCTCATCAACTGCAGCAAGAGCCTTCCACTTCGCAGAGCCAGCCCACCCAAAGGACCTGCGCCATCCAGAGCCCTACAGCTTACTGCTGTTCCCCGTCCCGGGTACGCTCCTTGCCGTGACTCGCTCCCCACCAAAAAGTGCACTGCCAATGAAATTTAGTCTCAAATCGCGTTTAGCTCCTGGGGTCTGCTAGAACAACTGAGGAATTCCTAATTAGATAGGCAGTTGAGTCTAGCAAGGACCAGGAGAGGCACAATTTTGCCTGGTCCGCCGAACTGAGACCCGATAGGACTTTGCCTTGTTTCCAGCCCTGGTTTTACAGTTTTCTTGGAGGGGAAGGAAGGGAAACCTCCTACAGATGGAGTGATAACTTAAACCATCTGTGAGAGAGCACACTCCTCCAAGAGACTGACCTTCTTCCATTTCACAGCTTGCCTTCCATCCACCCACCCAAAAGTCCTGTTAACCCCTGCATGCCAGTGGATAAGCTCTCACATACCACTGAAAACTGCAAAATGTCATCATGAAGCCCGGTACATTCAGCAGCGGTCACCGCTTTCACTGCAAAGGGGGTGCATTTTTGCCTGGAAACAAGTTCATTCCCTTAATGAAGCGCAGTGAAGAAGTGTCAGGAGGCAACAGCTGCGGGACAGTTATTTCAGGACTGAATTTAAAAGTATATTTTATCTGGAAACTAGACTCTTCCGATCTTCTATTTTCCCCATAATTCCCTTCTTCTTCAGTATATCAGTATGAAGTCCACCCATTCTGACTGGTGACAACGGGCACAACTCTTCGTAGAGATTGTCGGTGCCCACCGCATAGCTCTGACAGAGCAAGAAGTGAAGAAACGAAGACCTGGGAGGTCCAAAAAGCTGACTGGATTTTCCAGTTTGTGAAAAAGTGACCAAGGCCAACAGCTAATCTCATACTTGAGTCACCTGGCCAAGCCACACCATTGCCCTGCAGCATGGGTGTCTGGGCAGTCACTGTGCTGAAGGTCAAGGTGGTGTCAGAGAGGCTTTTGGGCAGAGACATGTAATGGGCCAAGATATGCAAAGCTCAGCAGTCAGATTCAAAGTCTACTTTCACGTGATAGCAATGAGAACCTCATAAACACTATAAAAAAAAAAAAAGTTGTACTCATTTAAGGATGGGCAGGGGCATGGAAAATGGAATGAAGGTCCAAATTCAGTGAAGACTACCAGTTACCTGCAGCCCTGCAACCATCTACTGTACCAAACCAGGTGATTCTGACAGTACTGGTCTTGCTGGTCACATAAAGGGACATTCTTTTGGTCAGATCAGGCCTTGGACCAGGTGGGCCACAGAACAGCAATTTTTTTTACCAGGAGAATGCCCCAGGACAGGGAATAGTCACACCACACAGCAGGTGCCCCAGATGAATCTTATAGACTCATAATATTTGATTTTAAAGAAATGTGATGCACTGAGTATTGAGTCCTCGCAGCTCCCTCTGATTTCAGTGGAAAGCTCAGCCCAGTCCCTCAACACCTGATCCTCCATGTTGTACACTCCAGAAAAAAAAAAAAAAACACAACTATTTTAAGGCTCAAAGCCTTGGTTATTTTACCTCCCACACCAAGATGCCAGTCTGCCCCTCTGTCACCAGCAAGCTCAGGTCTGTCATCGCTGTTCACCCAGAGCCATCAGACCCACTGCAGTTCACTGGGCTTTCACGCGCGGAGACGCAACTTAACGCAAGGAAAAGATTAGAATCAGGGTAAGGAAGTCAAGAAGCAGCAGTGCTCTGCTTTCACACTGCGGATCGGCTCCCTCCTTCCCACGGTGCACAGAATTCCTCCTACTCCCTTGCTCAGGACTGATTTAATCGGTCTGCATCCACGACAGGCTGGAGAGGGTTGCTAGCATGATCCAGGATTTAGATGACATTCCTGCTTTCCCCTGTGATAGCTGCTCTCATGGCTGTCTTTCTTGCACGTCCCAGCGCCTGGGCTGGCCAGTGGTGGAATTTACCAACTTCCCCTTTTCCATGCGGAAAAAACAAAACAGCGGGCAGCAGATGTTTAATACAGACTCACCAAAGATGCGATTAAACTTCAACTTATTACAGACACATTACACCATCAGTACTTTTCACCCCTCCTTGAGACGCTGAAGAAAACAACATTTTAACCCATCGTGTGCTTTAACAAATGTAGAGAGTAGGGCAAGCCTGCACCGCTTGCGTTTGACCCTATATGGCCATTGGACCTTCCAAATGTCTTCTGCTCCAGCTAAAATTCACTAGGTATATTCAAATAATTATGCATGTGCCACCCCTTGGGCATGCAGAAGATTTATAAAAGTCACTGCACACAGTAAAAAAAAAAAAAAAAATATATATATATATATATTCAGATGCCACAAGAGATTCAAGTTATAAGGCTTTTTCTCATTTCCCC